>VONZ01000106.1:1295000-1554461 GCA_012976165.1 Labeo catla | reverse complement strand
TCATGGTAGCAACATGCTAGTAACTGGCTAATCATGCTAGTAACTGGCTAATAATGCTGGCAACATTCTAGTAACTTGATAATCATGGTAACTAACTACATGCTAGTAAGATGCTAATCGTGCTAGTAACCTGCTAATTATGCTAGCAAAATGCTATTAACTGGCTTATCATGCTAGCAACATGCTAGTAACTTGCTAATCATGCTAACAACATGCTAACAACAAACTAGTAACATGCTAATCATGCCAGAGAAACATCTTGGTAACATGTTAATAATCTTTAGAAAAATGTTAACAACATCTTTATTAACTGGCTAATCATATTTAGTAACTTGCTAATCATTCTAACAACGAAATGCTAGTAACATGCTATTCATATTAGTAACATGCTAACAACATGCTATCAACAAACTAGTAACATGCTAATCATTTTTAAAACATGCTATCAACATGCTAATCATGCTACAACATGCTAATCATGTTAAAAACGTACTATCAACATGATAATCAATTATAAACATACTAGTAACTTGCTAATCATTCTAACAACATGCTAGTAACATGCTAATCATATTAGTAACATGCTAACAACATGCTATCAACAAACTAGTAACATGCTAATCATTTTAAAAACATGCTAGTAACATGTTAATCATACTAGAAACATGCTATCAACATGCTAATCATGTTAAAAACATGCTATCAACATGATAATCAGGCTATAAACATACTAGTAACTTGCTAATCATGCTAACAACATGCTAGTAACATGTTAACAACATGCTAATCATGCTAACAACATTGTAATCAACCTACAAAAATGCAAGCAACAATCTAATCATGCTAAAACAATGCTAACAACATGTTAAATCATGTAAGCAATGAATAGCAACATCAACTTTCATACTTTCACAAATGCTTCAAACTTTCAGGCTAGGTTTTCTCAAGCCAACTCAAAGTTTGTTGCCAAACTTTTCTCGTCTAGTTTTTATTTATTATCTTATTTACTTTTAGTAATTTTAGTAAGTTCCTAGGCAACAAGTAGTTTTAATTAAAATTTTTTAAAAATGTTTTATTTCAGTTTCAAGTAACAAAATGCTTTTTTTTTAATGGTTGTAACTTTAGTTAATGATAGTAAGTGCTCTGTGTTTCTCACCTCCAGGGAAGAACCAATCAGCATGCTGGATAATCGGCTCAATGATCCCGACGATCTGCAGCGAGACTGTGGTCATCATCTCTGTAATGTTCCTGAGATACAGTGAGACACGCATTTCACGACTTACGTCATTTCCTCATAAACAGGCAGATGGTGTTTGAGTAAGTGTGTTTGTGTCGTTACTGACCCCTCCGTATGCGCCCACAGCAGGTTTGGCCCCAGAACAATTGCAATGTTTCCTGGCGACATTTTATTGTAATCCTGATACTCGTTCAGCTTGGCAAGAAATTTAATCAAATACCTGGAAATCAAACAAGATCAGTGACACATGACCATGTTAAATCAGTTTATACTTATAAAAATAAAAAATAAATATATAAATAATTGAAATTTTTTCACATTTTTAAATGTAAATATATATATAATTACAATTAATTTACATTTAAAGATGTGAATAAATTATTAAATTTTTTAAATGAATTTAAAAAATATGTCCTAATATAAAACCTTTATATTATATATTATATATGGTGTATAAATATATATATTTGTACTCACTTGAAGTTGTTGCTGTTTGCTGTAGGAAGTTTCTCACATGTTGATAACAACGCCTGCAGACGCTTGTCCTGATCCGCAATACTGCAGTCACACACACACACACACACACACACACACTCCTGAATAACTAAACAAGCACACTGACTATCAAAAATAATTATGCTTGATGATTACTGTCACGTTGACTCACTTTGATGCCTGAATCCAGTCGTCGTACAGGTCAAAGGTCAGCAGGGGTTCGGGCAGCTCCCGCAGGTATGATTTCAGAGCACCTGCGCAACACACACACACACACGCTGACCTGCGATCAGGAGCGACCGTGTGATCTCTATAAAAAAAAACAAGGGGAATCTCACCTGCGATGGCGTGAGGATCTGCAGAATATTCCTGAAAGTCCAACACACCGCAGTCCAGCGACGCCTTCAGCTTCTTCAGCTTCGAGGCAGAAGGAGCGACTCGAAACAAACCCTGACACAAACACACACAAAACTTTCTCACTTTCAATACAGTTCTATGCATTTACACTCATGCAGAGGTGGAAACATTGACGCAAAAACCCAAAGCCAATCACTTGCAGTCACATAGTGATTGTGAGGTGGTTGTTGATAGTGAATGTTCACCTCCTCCTGTAGGCCGCAGTCCAGCAGCATCGTCACACACGCTTCGATGGGGAAAGCGATTTCTCTCCCGCTCAGCGTCAAATGCTCCTCTAATGGTTTCCCGTAACACGGCTTCTCCACCCACGACTCTGAAACACAAACCACACACACTTTACTGACAAAACTACACCAAACAGGCCATTTAGTTACAGATTATATCATTAAAATATTATATAATTATTAAAATATTACATAATAATATATAATACTAAAATAAAATATTATATAACAATATTTGATTTATAATAATTTAACAATTAGTATATAGTATAGTATAGTATTAAAATAAAATATTATAACATTAAATTATATAATAAATTACTAAAATAGTACATTTCCTAATTATTTAAATATTATGAAAATATAATTTTAAAGTAAAATATTTTGTAATATATTAAATCAATATTTTAACTATAGATTAAATTATTAAAATATTATAGAATAATATATAATGCTAAAATATTATATTATATTATATTTAGTGCTGTCAAACTATTAATTGATTAATCACACATTAAATTATTAAAATATTACATTTTCTAATTATTAAGATATTATGAATATATAATATTAAAGTAAAATATTTCATAATAATATTAAATATATATATTTTAACTATAAATTAAATATGTTGTTATATTTAGTGCTGTCAAACAATTAATTGTGATTAATTGCAAATTAAATTAAAATATTACATTTTTTATTAAAGTAAAATATTTTGTAATAATATTAAATATATATTTTAAATTATTAAAATATTATAGAATAATATATAATACTAAAATATTATATTATATTATATTATATTTATCGCGATTAACCACATTCAAAATAAAAGTTTTTGTTTACATAATATGTGTGTGTACTACTTATATTTATTATGTATATGTAAATACACATACATCCATGTATACATTTAAGAAAAATGTGTTATTCTTTATATTTTTAAAAACATTTTTGTATATAATACCAATTATATGAATATAAATAAATACATGTAAATACATATAAATATTTTCAAAATATATACTGGATGTGTGTGTATTTACATACACATAATAAAAATACACAGTGCACATATATTTTTTTTTAAAAACATTTAGTTTGGATGCAATTAATCATGATTAATCGTTTGACAGCACTAATTATATTATAATATATTATATTATATAAAGATTACATATTATGTAATATCTAAGACTAAAAGCTTGTGTTTCCAAATGAATTCAGTTCATTCCGTTTCTGATGTTCATTCATGATTCTCACCCTGTTGCGCTTTAATTTGTGGCAGGACGTTCTGGAGCAGCTCCAAAGACTTCCTGTGGTACTCCGCCTGAACCTCTATCAGCTGAACAGAGCGACAGAGAGATGTTAATAATAAAAAAGGCAGGCTGTTTGTCTGAAAGAGTAAAGCACTCACCGTCTGGAAGTAGTTTGCATAGTCAATTTCTTTGGCCACGAAACTATACATGTCCGCCGAGAGCTGATCCTGAAAAACAATCACATTAAACATGCCTCAGTGTTGCTTTTGTACAGTCTGCAGTATGTTTATGATGCATTTTGACACCTGTCTGCACGCATGAAATAATAGAGAAAAAGAGAGAGTGATAAGCTCCACCCACTCTACAGATCTCCATGCGATTGGCCGCCTCCTCCATCTCCTCCCTGAGGGCGTCGGCTTTGGCCCCGGTAGGTGTTTCCTTATTGGTCAGAGTTGAAGATTTAGACGACTGGTGCCACCTACAGTTGGAGGAGAGAACAGCGTATTAAAAACACATTTGCCTACTAATACTAAATGTGCAGTATACAACCAATCACACTACATAATACATTTTATTTGAGTTTAATGTGCAAGAGAACTCATTGTCACTTGTTGAATTAAACATGCACTTTGTGCAGTTTCAAATCGTATAATTACATGTTGCACTTTGTAATATATAACTGTAAAATTATTATATCTTTTTGAGGTGAAGTATGAGCTAGAAATCAGTAATTGCTGATTCATGAAAGTTTATGGTTATGTCCTGGTTTAGATAACTAGATAAAAGCATGTGTGTGTGTTTCTCACCGTGTGCGAGCAGAATCCATGTCCAGTACTAGTTTGGCTAAATGTTTTCTTTGCTTCTGAATGTTGGGAATTTCAACCTGTGAGGAATTAGAAGAGAAATATACAAAGAAACAGAAAAACGTGTAAATTGTATTGCTTTTCTAAAACATTTACGCAAATGTGAACCGGGGTTTATGGGTTGATGGGCAAAAATTAATTAAAGTTAATTTTTAAAATGAAAAAAAAAAATATATATATATATATATTTTTTTTTTGATAATAATAAAAATATATATATTAATTTATAATTTTATCATTTATTTTATATATTTTTTTAATATTTACAAATAATTGTTTTTCATTTTTTCAACAAATAAATTATTTTAAAATAAAATTCAAACACTAAAAATATAAAATATTTTATTTGTTTACCTGCACGAATGTGTCGTTAAATAACAGAAACATCTTGCGGTAAATATTTTAGCCCAAAGTGTTTTTGATTTTTTGGCTTTGATTACATCTTTTTTTAGGATAGGACAATATTTGGCCAAGATACAACTATTTGAAAATCTGGAATCTAAGGGTGCAAAAATATATATATATATATATATATATATTTTTTTTTTATTATTAAATTAAATTAAAAATTTTATATATTTACTGTAGAAAATTTATCCCCTAAATCTATCCAGATTTTTTGCATAAAAGAAAAATATAATTTTAACCCATACAATGTATTTTTGGCTATTGCTACAAATATACTTATGATACTCATTACTGGTTTTGTGATTCAGGGTAACAAATATATAAATACATTTATAATAATTTAATTTTTCTAAAGTAAACAAAGAAAAATGAAAATGAAATGTATTGTTGATCGTAGTGAAATAGCTCGTTTATTTTGGTCCAGGGTTATAAACACACACACACACCTCAGCGAGAGTGTAAAGCGGCTCGACGACGTCCCGCTCGATCTGGAGCTCGAACAGCAGAAGTTCTTGAGCGAGTCTGTCCTGCGTCTCTCCACAGATCTTCAGCATCTTCCTACACACACACACACACACTGAGAATAACATACAGACCTTAAAAGTGTGTATTATGTTATTGTTAAATGTCTCACCCCAGCAGAGAATCGTCACCCAGAACCGCAGCTCCTTCCACCAGACACTGAGCCAGAGACGTCAGAGGAAGCTTCTTCTGCTCACAAACACACACATATACAATTATAAACATGCACGCAGTTATACACATAAAAGCATAAAAGGTCGTGACTTACTGAAGGCGAGCGGACGGAGCGCTTGTCCACGTCCACACTCTGCTGACCCTGCAGACACGCCGTCAACTTCTTATGAGTGCTGTGAGACACCTGCTTAACCAGTTCAAGACGCTTCTCCACCTGCAAACACACACACACATTCACACACACTCTCAGATGTGACACACACACACACACACACACACACATACACACTGACCTGCAGCAGATCTTCACTCAGCACTTCCGTCTTCTCTGCCCTGTAGAGACACAGTGATCATTGATTAGTACGTGAGATCACGCTGGGATTCAACATGCGTGTGATGAACGTTTCCCTCCAGCGGCCGCTAACAAAAACATTGACACAGAGAAAGAGGAAGAGCTGCAAGATCAGATACAAAGCGATAAAAATAAGTACAGATGAAGTCAAAGCGATAAAAGTCAAAGCGATAAAAATAAGTACAGATGAAGTCAAGTCTAGTTCATCTCAGGTCGAGTTATAAATTGTGGGTTAATAATAATCTCTTTGATTTCACATGCTTAAAATTAATTTAATAAATAAGAGATTGTATAAATATAAATCCAATTTAGGAACAACGTTTCCTATATATATATATATATATATATATATATACATATATATAAAATATTGTCAAAAATGTTACAATTTTATATATAAGTTGTGCAATTCTGACAGTATTTTAATATTGTTGTCTATTTTTTTAATTGTAAAAAGGCAGTACATAAAATATTAAAATTGTATATTAAATAATTAATTAAATAAAGTATTTTGGCAATGTTTTAATATTTTATGTACTGCCTTTTGTACAATAAAAATACATATTTAATTATATATATTTTACTATTTTTTGTACAATTTAAATATATATGTATATATACACATTTTTTACTCGTACAATTTTGACAATATTGTTATATTTTTATTGTACAATTAAAAAATTGATTTTTGTATTACAAGTTACAATCACAAGTTAATATATATATATATATATATAATTGTACATATTTAAGCATTTAATTGTACAATTTAAAAAATATATATATATATATAAATTGTATATTTAATTACATAGATTTTTTAATTGTACATAATTACAAGTTACAATTACAATATTGAATTGTAAGATTAAAAAAAAATATAAATATTTTATATATATTTAAATATATACTATTTTTTTAATTGTACAATTATATATATATATATATATATATATATTTATTTTTTTACTTGTACAATTTTGACAATATTTTAAGATTTTATGTATTGTCTTTGACTGATGATTTTTTTCACATTTATGTCCATTACGTTATGTAAAATCGATATTTATTAATGTAGAATAAGTATCATAAACAATTCTACATATAAGTTACAATCACAAGTGAAATTAAATAAATATATTATATAAATAATTATAATTATATATATATATATATATAAATAATTGTACAATTAAAAAAATATATATATATATATATATTTTTTTTTTTTTTCTTACAATTTTGACAACATCTTGCTTTTCCAATATATGGATGAATCTCAAGAAACACGTGCAGACCATACCCAAAACCAAAAAAAATGAAAATATTGCATTGTAATACAATAACTATGTAATTTTTGTAATTTTTTTTTAAAAAGTCAATCCACAATGACAAAATAGAAGATAAATGAAAAGAAAGAAACAAACAAACAAACAAAAAAAGAAAGAAACAAACAAAGACAGAACATCTGAATGTCACAACCAAAAACATCTAAAAGTAGGCTTCATTTTCTGCAAAAATATGATATTTTATGAAACATGACCTGCTGTTAAAACATTCCCACATCTTTTCACATCAAGACAGCCTGATCCAAACAACTCACACATAACACACACAAAACGCAGTGTGTGTCCGGCACAGAAAACACTCACGGCCCTCACGAGAATCATCATCTAATAAACGGACGGCACAGCAGAACACCACAGAAATCAATCGGTAAAATCAGGCGTCTTACTCAGGAGGAGCTTTCCTCTTTCTTCTGGTGGAGATCTGAAGCTTTTTCTTCCACAGAGCCATGATGAGAACAGACAGACGCTCGAGAGGACTGAGAAGTCCGATAGCCAGGAATGAGACCAGACCGACAGGAACGACAGCAATCAAACAAACATGAGAGTTTCCCTTTCAAACACACACTGATCCTTACTCTGATATCTACAGCAGAACATACTTCACCAACACACACCTACACACACATACACACACACTTCAGAACATATCTAATATAAGATCTTTAATGTTCCTGAAAGAAGTCTCTACTGCTCACCAATGCTGAGCGTTTATTTGATCAAACATATAGTAAAAATTCAGAAATATTTTTCTAATTCAAACAGCTGTTTTCTATGTGAATGTCTGGTAAACTGTAATTTATTTCTGTGATCAAACCTGAATTTTCAGCATCATTACTCCAGTCTTCAGTGTCACATGATCCTTCAGAAATCATTCTAACATGCTGAAACAAACATTTCTGATTATTATCAGTGTTGAAAACGGTTTTGCTGCACAATATTTTTGTAGAAACTGTCATACATTTTATTTTTCAGGATTCACAGATGGACACAGAAGGTTTTGTTTGTGTTTATTTACGATTGACCCCCAGAGGTCATCCTTCAAATCACACATTTAGAATGTTCCATACTGATCCTGTAGGTGGCGCACTGATCTTAAACTGTAACTGATGTTAATGAATGAAAGAATAAATGAACAGATGAAGTGAAGAACAGTAATAAACAATATTACTAAGGATCAGATGAAAAAATATAAAGTTCTACAGGACCTGAGTGAGAGCAGCAAGGTATGCAAAAAAAACTGGATGTGTTAAACTGAAAGAAAAGGGACAGACATTTATAGACACAGACAATATAAAACAATATAAAATATATAGACAATATAAGACATTTATATTGTTACAAAAAAATCTATTTTGAATAAATGCTGTTCTTTTGAACTTTCTATTCATCTGTAAATCCTGAAAAATAAAATGGATCACGGTTTCCACAAAAATATTGTGCAGCACAACTGTTTTCAACATCGATAATAATAATAATTCTTATTTCTGATAATAAATTAGCATAGTAGAATACTGGAGCAATGATGCTGAAAATTCAGCTTTAATCACAGAAATAAATTGCATTTTAAAATATATTAAAATAGAAAACCATTATTTGAAATTGTAATAATATTTGATTATTTTACTGTTTTTTTTCTGTATTTTTGATCAGATAGATGCAGCCTTGATGAGCAGAAGAGACTTCCTTAAACTTTCTAACTTTTTATTCTTTAAATTTTTGAACAGATCTTTTGAAACTTTTGATTCTGTTAATCTATTGATATTAATTCCAACAATCAGTACCTAAAATGAACGACGGCATTTCAGTGCCATATTAAAAAAAATCTAAGATTATGCGATTAAAGTCATAATATTTAGAGAATAAAGTCTAAATGTTTAGAGAATAAAGAAATGAAATATTACGAGAATAAATTTAACCGATTTTATTCTTATAGTATTCCAACTTTACTCTCATAGTATTTGACTTTACTCTTGTAATATTTCAACTTACTTTATTCTTGTAATATTTTGACTTTACTCTCATAATATTTCGACTTTATTCTCGTAATATTTTGACTTTATTCTCATAGTATTGTGACCTTACTCTCATAGTATTTCAACTTACTTTATTTTTGTAATATTTTGATTTATTCTCATAGTATTTCAACTTTACTCTCACAGTATTTAGACTTTACTCTTGTAATATTTTGACTTTACTCTTATAGTATTTCAACTTTACTCTCATAATATTTAGACTTTATTCTTGTAATAATTTGATTTTATTCTCATAGTATTCCAGCTTTACTCTCACAGTATTTCGACTTTACTCTCACAGTATTTCAACTTTACTCTCAGAGTATTGTGACTTTACTCTCATAGTATTTCAACTTTACTCTCGTAATATTTTGACTTTACTCATAATATTCCAACTTCCTTCTCATAGTATTTCGACTTTACTCTTGTAATATTTTGACTTTATTCCCATAGTATTTTGACTTCACTCTTGTAATATTCTGATTTTATTCTCAAAGTATTTCGACTTTACTCTCATAATATTTTGACTTTACTCGTAGTATTTCAAGTTTCCTTTCATAGTATTTCAACTTCACTCTTGTAATATTTCGACTTTACTCTCATATTTCGACTTTATTCTTGTAATATTTAGATTTTATTCTCATAGTATTCCAACTTTACTCTCACAGTATTTTGACTTTACTCGTAATATTTCGACTTTACTCTCACAGTATTTCAACTTTACTCTCAGAGTATTGTGACCTTACTCATAATATTCCAACTTTACTCTCATAGAATTTTTTACTTAACTCTTGTAATATTTAAACTTTATTCTTGTAATATTTCGATTTTATTCTCATAGTATTCCAACTTTACTCTCACAATATTTTGACTTTGCTCTCATAATATTTCGACTTTATTTTCATAGTATTTCAACTTTACTCTCGCAATATTTCGACTTTACTCTCATAGTATTGTGACTGTACTCTCAAAGTATTTCAACTTTACTCTCGTAATATTTCGACTTTACTCTCATAGTATTTCGTCTTTATTCTCATAGTATTCCAACTTTACTCACATAGTATTTCAACTTTACTCATAATATTTCGACCTTACTCTCATAGTATTTTGACTTTACTCTCGTTATATTTTGATTTTACTTCTAGTATTTCAAGTTTATTCTCGTAGTATTTCGACTTTATTCTCAAAATATTATGACTTTAATCTCGTAATCTTCCTTTTTTTATTTTTTTAAAGTGCCACTGTCCTAAAAATGCAATAGAAATCTGCCTTTTAATATCTAAAACTTATTCAATTAAATGTGGACAGGCAAATCATCCAGGCTGCTGCTCAGGTAGTTTAACTTGTTAAGGGTTTTTAATCTGTTTAGGCCTTCACCTCAACTAGTCTGACAATCCAGAGAGTGTTCTTACACACACACACACACACACACACACACTCATCTCCGTATCATGACTGTAGTGTGCTGCAGGCCATGAGTCATGTGACACACTAGCATTATGTGTATTTGTACACACACATATGCATCTAGCCGTTTTTACAAAAACATGCATCTGGTTTCATCTCTACTGCTGTTAGTGACAGGACAACCACAATAAGAAAAAAAAACACAAGTCTATGATCTGTCCCAATAAGACAAGTATGTGTGTGTGTGTGTGTGTGTGTGTGTGTGTAGTTAAAGTGTGTCAGGATCATCTTAACCTGTTTGATACAAAACAAACAACTGTGTGTTCACTTCAGCGACCGGAAAGACGAGTTTGTCAAACACACAATACAGAATACACACCAGATTAATTACACAAAACACTGCACGCGCACACACACACACACACACACACACAGAATCAGTAATCCAGGCAGCCTTAAACAACTCTATAAGATCTGAATCCCTGACAGACAAACACACACATGTTTATAGTACAGTATGTAGTATTTTGTCTTATTTTCCAGTTGAAGTATCTAAAAATACTTTTTTTAATATGAGTGTATTTTTAATCATAAACACTGATAAAATGCATCACTGCATCAAATTTCCTAACACACATCACGATGAAAGTTGCTTAGCATGTTAAATGACTCTTTTTGTTGATAATCATCAGATGATGAGCATCACAGCGTTGATTATCCCGTTGATTTGGTTGCTAGTCTACCTCATTCTGTCCTCTGAGCGTCCGTGGAACATTTTTATGGTTTGAGGATCATAAATGTGGTTCAGTTCTGAGAATCACCATCATCTAAATGCGCTTTCATTCATGATGATCTATATTATTTGTTTGTTTAACAACTCAGATGATCACATGCTCAGCTGTAAGTCAACACTGGTGTGTATCCCAGCATGCACCAGTTCTCCTGTCGGTGTGTGTGAAGGAGTTTGTGTGTGTAGAATCTGAGATGTCGAAATAGAGTTATTTCTAATGGCTGTAGACTACTGTAGACAGTATATTTATGAAACAGTATGCATTGATAACCATTCAACACAGTAATATGTTATATTGTCACATCATGACTTTATTGCAGATATTATCTCAAAAAACAATACTAAAACTTTGCATTCCACAACTCCTTATATGCATGGAACTACATATATATACATATATATATATATGAAATCAAGTGTTATTTATTTTATTAATCTTAATATTTTCATGCAGTGTCACTTCTCAAGTATAATTATATTATTGCACATATTATTATCAGATAACATTTAAAAATTCTTATACAGTTTTTATAAAATACTGTCATATGCCAAAAAATATCATACACTGTAAAAATCATGTTCTTAATACAGAGCATTTTTTGGCCTTACTTTCCAGTTAAAATATCTGAAAATATTCAAAATAAGATTAATTTACTTATATTACTTGTATTGAATATAAATGTTTTTTATAAATGTTTCAACTTTAAAATATCTAATTGACTAGAATGTCTGTTGTGAATGTAATCACTATAAAATTATTATTGAATTTTTTTTTTAAATATTTAAAAATTAAAATAATATTTTAAGAATTATATTTTTAATTACTTTAATTTTTTATATCAAAAATTATGAGTAGTCGACTTCATTGATTATTTTATTATTTTTATTTATTTATCTTTGATTTTTAATTTAAATGTGTGTGTGTGTGTGTGTGTGTGTGTGTGTGTGTGTGTATGCTAGGCAATGATTAATTGCAATTAATCACATCCAAAATAAAAGTTTTTGTTTATATATGTGTGTGTACTTTGTATATTTATTATGTATATATAAAGACACACACATACAGTATATATTTTGAAAACATTTACATGTATACATTTATATTCATATAATTTATAACATATAAATAGGTTAAATATATAAACATAACATATTTTTCTTACATAGACATGCATGTGTATGTATTTATATATACATAAAAAATTATACAGTACACACACATGTATTATGTATGCAAAAACTTTTATTCTGCATGGATATATATACATATATATATTGACCAATATGTTTTCCATAGTGAAAAGCAATGATACGTGACTGCTAAGTTTTAAATGAGTATTTTTGTCTTGTGTTTGGGGTTCAAATATTAAACAATTCTGGAAAGAAGGTGAGTTTACTTAAGAAGTAACACTGCACAAGATACTAAGATTTGTCTCACTGTACTGGTACATGTTTCCATGTTTGAAGTATAAACATGTAAACAAAACACTATCAACATTAAAGCTATGATGACAAATCTACATTTTGCATGCAGTGTTGTTTCTCAAGTATAATAATAAAATGCAAAATCTCATGCACTTTTTAAGTTGATCAAGACAAATGGATCAAAGTCAGCTGAGTGTTTTTAAAGCCCTTGATCTTTTCTACTAAACTTTTGTATGCATGCGGTCATAAACTCGGACTTTCCAAGGCGGCGTTATTCCTCTTCAGATACGAGTTTGACTTTGCACAGCTGGGTGGAGCAAACAAACAAACGCCATCAGACCAGCTTCACGTCAAACAACCATTAACCAGCACTCTTCCCTGAGCTCTGTGTTTGACACTGAATTACGTAAAGTCACTTCTTACACATGTAATCTGATTAAAGCTGAAGCTCACCTGCTAACGGTGTGTGTGTGTGTGTGTGTGTGTGTGTGTGTGTGTGTGAGAGTGTATTCCCACAGTGAGCGCTCATGAAAGGCAGGTGTGGTTCTCATTATCACACAAACACACAGTCAGTTGTCTCTCAATGTCTCTGATTGTCACTGGAAAACACACAGAATAACACTAGAGTCTGTATAATTCTCATGAAACCAGTCACACGCAGCACTGATTCACATTACAGCATCCTGAGAATGACACAACCGAACACACACACACCCAATCCCCGAGACACACACACACACACACACACACACACACACGCACACACACATTGGTTTTTGTGGTTTACAGGGACTCTCCATAGGCGTAATGGTTTTTCTACTGTACAAACTGTAAAAAAAACTTTTGCCTGCCCTTCACACGAAACTACAGGCACTTTCAGATTCTCAAAACACTTCATTCTGTGTGATTTATAAGCTTGTTTCCTCACACTGAGGGATATTTAAAGCTTAATGTTCACGCATCATTTACTGAGACATCTGACCCTTCAAAAGATTCAAAAATCATATTCATGTAAAGACTTTTTAGAGACAGATCAAATTAATGACACAAAGACAAAAGGACAAAAAATTTTTCATTTTTTGAAAGTTTCATGCACTCATCTGATTACTGTTTTGGTAACAAAATTTGTATTAAATCATAAAAATCAAAACAGAAAATTTAATAAAAATTAAACAGAAAACAGAACTTCTAAAAAACGGAAGTGTATATACTTTAACAAATTATTTAACTGTAAATGTATAAATATATAAATTAATTAATTGTAAATGAATTAAAACTAGATAAAGTTTGTCAAAACAAACTTTAAGTTGGCTTAAGAAAGCCGGAACAGAAAGTTTTAAAGAGTTTGAAAAGTTTATAAAGTTTAAAAAATTTATAAAGTTTTAAGTTTGATGGTTTTCAGTCTGAAATAGTTTGAATTCTAAAGTAGCTTTAAAAGGTTAACGTTTGGATGTTTTGAAGGCTGTCAGATAGATAGATAGATAGAATGTTGTTAGCATGTTATTAACATGATTAACATATTACTAGCATGTTACTAGCATGATTAGCACGTTACTAGCATGTTGTTAGCAAGATTAGCAAGTTACTAGCATTTTACTAGCATGGTGCTAACATAATTAGCAAGCTACTAGCATGTTGTTAGCATGATTAGCAAGTTGCTAGCATGTTTCTAGCATGATTAGCAAGTTGTTAGCATGTTGTTAGCATGTTTCTAGCATGATTAGCAAGTTAGTAGCATGTTCAGCATGTTTCAGCATGACTAGCAAGTTACTAAAGTGTTGCATAGTGAAGTTACTAACATGTTTCTAGCAAGTTAGTAGCATGTTGCTAGATGATTGTACAAGTTCCTAGCATGTTACTAGCAAGTTTCTAGCATGATTAGCAGCATGTTACTTGCCTAGCAAGATTAAGTTAGTAGCATGTTGCTAGCAGTTTCATGCTTGCTAGCATGTTTCTAGCAAGATTAGCAGTAGCATGTTGGTAGCATGTTACTAACATGATTGTAGCAAGTTACTAGCATGTTACTACATGTTTCTATGATTAGCAAGTTAGTAACATGTTGCTTAGCATGTTTCTAAGCATGACTAGCATGTTATTAGTTACTAGCATGTTTCTAGCAAGATTAGCAAGTTATAGCATCTGCTAGCATGATTGCAGCAGAGTTAGGGTTAGTAACATGCAAGTTACTAGCATGTTTCTAGATAAGTTAGTGCATTCTGCATGATTGTAAGCAGTTACTAGCATATTAGTAGCATGATTAGCAAGTTACTAGCTAGTTCCTAACATAGTTACTAGCATGATTAGCAAGTTACTAGCATGTACTAGCATGATTGCAACATGTTGCAATTTACTAGCATGTTTCTAGCATGATTAGCAAGTTACTAGCATGTTGTTAGCATGATTAGCAAGTTACTAGCATGTTTCTAGCAAGATTAGCAAGTTACTAGCATGTTGCTAGCATGATTAGCAAGTTACTAGCATGTTGCTAGCATGTTTCTAGCATGACTAGCTCTATATTTCTTCGCGGCCAGGCGAAACGTACCAATTTGAAAAACTAATGGATTGTGTAGTTGAGTTAAAAAATTGGATGACAAGTAATTTCTTACTGCTAAATTCTGAAAAAACAGAGGTGTTAATTATTGGGCCTAAAACCTCAGCGTGTAATAACCTACAACACTGTCTAATACTTGATGGCTGTTCTGTCAATTCTTCGTCATCAGTTAGGAACCTAGGTGTGCTATTTGATGGTAATCTTTCCTTTGAAAACCACATCTCTAGCATTTGCAAAACTGCATTTTTCCATCTCAAAAATATATCTAAACTACGACCTATGCTCTCAATGTCAAATGCTGAAACATTAATTCATGCATTTATGACCTCACGGTTAGATTACTGTAATGCTTTATTGGGTGGTTGTTCTGCTCGCTTAATAAACAAACTCCAGCTGGTCCAAAATGCAGCAGCTAGAGTTCTTACTAGAACCAAAAAGTATGATCATATTAGCCCGGTTCTGTCTACACTGCACTGGCTCCCTATTAAACATCGTATAGATTTTAAAATCTTGCTAATTACTTATAAAGCCCTGAATGGTTTAGCTCCTCAGTACCTGAGCGAGCTCCTATCACATTATAGTCCCTCACGTCCGCTGCGTTCTCAAAACTCTGGCAATTTGATAATACCGAGAATATCAAAATCAACCGCGGGCGGGAGATCATTTTCTTATCTAGCGCCCAAACTCTGGAACAATCTACCCTACAATGTTCGGGACGCAGACACACTCTGTCAGTTTAAATCTAGATTAAAGACCCATCTCTTTAACCTGGCTTACACATAACAAATCAACATATTCCTATAATTCAAATCCGTTAAAGGATTGTTAGGCTGCACTAATTAGGTCAACCGGAACCGGGAACACTTCCCATAACACCCGATGTACTCAGTGCATCGTCAGAAGAATGGCATCTACGCTAATATTAGTCTGTTTCTCTCTTATTCCGAGGTCACATTAACCACCAGATCCAGTCCGTATCCAGATCAGATGGTCACTGCAGTCCTCCGGATCCAGTCCGAACCCAGCCCAGATGGTGGATCAGCACCTAGAGACGACCTCTACAGCCCTGAATGTCAGCGGAGTCCACATCAACTAGATGAGCCCCAGAGACGGATCCACAGTGAAGACCACATCACCTAGACCGCTGTCGGCACAAGACCACGGGAACTTTTGGCCAGAGGAGAACTGGCCCCCCGACTGAGCCTGGTTTCTCCCAAGGTTTTTTTCTCCATTTGTCACCGATGGAGTTTTGGTTCCTTGCCGCTGTCGCCTCTGGCTTGCTTAGTTGGGGACACTTTCTCTTAACACAATATTGCATTTTATTTTATTATTTTTGATTAACTACCTTTACCTATAATGTGAGTGTTTACTGTTGCCTTTGGCATTGTTGATGTACTGTTTCCTATTTAATACTGTACAGCCGCCTTGACACAATTCTGTATTGTTAAAGGCGGTATATAAATAAAGGTGACTTGACTTGACTTGACTAGCAAGTTACTAGCATGTTGTTAGCATGATTAGCAAGTTACTAGCATGATTCTGGTTGCTAGGCATAGATAGATATATAGTAATGGTTAGATAAATAGATGGATAGAGTTTGAATGAGTTTAAAGTGATTAGAAATACAGTACATAGAAGGGAAGTTTAATTGAGTCTCAAAGGATTCTGGGAGTTTTGACAGTTGGAGTTTGAATAGTGTTGGCTCATTTGAACATTCCGTCAATGTAAGTCGATGGGATTTTTTTCCAATTTTAATTGTCATTGGAAAATCGTAAGTCCGATCAGTTAGAAAAGATATAACACACTCGGTCGGATCAGTCTGAAGATCTGGGCTGAGTTTGGAGTTTGTAGAGTTAAAGCTCTAGGACGAGTTAGTGTCGACAGATTTAGTCTCAGAAGAAAATAGCATATCAGTAAGTTGGTTTTCTCAAGCCAATTTAATAATTTAATTCTAAATTCAACTGATTAGATGTCCTTTTTGATTAATAAATGTTAAGTAAACACTGAAATGGAATCCAGAAAATTTTTTATGGAAATTTGGGGATTTCATAGGATTTCATGGATGTCAAAATATTCAGAGAAAAAAACAACAACATGATAAGTAAATGATACCAGTGCTATTTCAGTAGTATATGTCAGATATATATTACTATTATTTAGTTAATTATTTAATAAAACTATATATAAAACAATATTTCTTTCATGTTTTAATTTTAATAGTGAGGAAAAACTTGTTTAAGTTTCATTAATTAAAAGATAAATTAAATATTTTGTATGCATTAAATTGATAAACAAAATAAATAAATAAATAATAAATACACAACAGAATTTCTAAGGGAAAAAATTAACAAGGCTACTGTAAGAATGAATAAAAGTTGTTTTTATGCATTTAAATAATTAGACATGCTAAAAACAGAATTTGGTAACTATAAAACATAAGGTGAGAAAAAAATACATTTCATAGGGCCCTATAGACCTAGTTAAACCTGTAATTTTAGTTAAACCTTTAATAAATTGATGTTAAATTATAACTTTTATGATTTTAATTAATTTGACAATTTTTTGATAAATACAAATTTTTAACCATTAAACGAAGTCCAGAAAAAAAAAAAAGTATTTTTTTCCTTCAATATTTTTACCTTCAAAACAGGCAGAAATACTAATTAAAATGTTATTAATTAATACTTTTTTGATAAAAACAATTTTATTTAACCATTAAAAGTCCAGAAAAATTAAAACAAACAAACAAACAAAAAAAATGAATCCAGAAAAATAAAAAAAAAAGGGAATTTAGGAAAAAATAAAATTGATTTCATAGGGCACTATTTTTAGTAGTTTTCATTGTTTGTAAATGTTTATATAGTTTAATTAAAAATTAAATAAAAACAATAACTGAAAATGTTTATTTATTTAAGTTTGTTTATATGTTATTGTTTTTAAGTAATGAAAACATTTGTGTTTTTTTTTTGTTTTTTTAACTAAAATATTCTTGGTCAGTGAAGTATCCTTTTAAATTCACTGAAGACTCAACCTTTCACCCCTAATGAAGTATCTGCTCATGTTCAACTCATGATCTGACTGTGTGTGTGTGTGTGTGTATATATGTGCACCTGGTATTTATCACGTTATGGGGACCAAATGTCCCCACAAGGATAGTAATACCAGTAAAGTTTGACCTTGTGGGGACATTTGTGAGGTCCCCATGAGGAAACAGGCTTATAAATCATGCACAATGAGTTTTTTTGAGAAAGTAAAAGTGTGCACAGTCTCCTGTGAGGGCTAGGTTTAGGTGTAGGGTGATAGAAAATAGGGTTTGTACAGTATAAAAACCATTACGCCTATGGAATGTCCCCATAAAACATGAAAACACAACATGTGTGTGTGTGTGATTCCCTGTCATTCGCTCACAGTGCAGCATGTTGAACTCCAGCAGGAGAACATGTGCGTCTGTTCCGCTCCACAGACACAAACACACACTGATGGGAACCTGCCATATGTCCACACACACACACACACTGTCCACGATCACACATACACTCAAACAGATGATTCACTACAAGCACACAACACGGCCTTAAACACCGATTCCGAGAGCAGATACAGCACAGTGTGAGTTTTTACACTCAGTTCAATCATTAGTCTGAATCTGACTGCGCTTCCACAATAAGAAAAGCCTCGAGGACAGGGAGGAGAGGACGAGTCTGGAGGAGTAAAAATCAGATTACCAATGAAACTCACTTAACAAACTGGGTCAGAGCTCTCACTTACGGCTCACTGCAGTAATAAGCAGAGGAAATATTGCTTTACACCGACACGGACGGACGGACGGATGTCACAGACTCGTCTAACGGCTTCTCAGAGAACACAATCATCTTCCAGACGCTCAGCGTCACATCTCAACAAACTGGGTGTTTACGGTTTATCATGACGGGTTATGAATGAGACGCTTGAGAGATTAGATCAAGTACAGCAGCAGTTCTTTTTTGGTTATTTCACTGTTCAGTAAGGAACTGACTTTGACAAATAAAACACTTTTTCATAAAAAGCATTAAAACATTGGTTTTAATATTGGTTTCAAACTATTTCGTATCATTTCGTACAATTTTCAGCAGAAGTTTTAATTTAATTTTACAATAATCTTTAGGTAAAGTTTATATTATTTACACCTTGAATATACAGTATGTCAAAAAATCTTTCAAATTGTTTCTATTATTTTTTTTTTAAATAAACAAATCAATAAAGTCATCAAAGAGCAGAGGTTTTGATTTACTTTTACAATATTCTTTAGATAAACTTATTATTTACACCTTGAATATACAGTATGTAAAAATTCTTAATGATCCAAAACATTTATTAAAAAAAAAAAAAAACATAAACTAATCTTAAAAATATTCTAAATTTGATGACCTAAACTAATCGTACACATCATAAAAAGGTCAAAAAAGGCCAATTTATCTCACTTTTTTAAAGAAATAGGTCAATAAAGTCGTCAATAAGGATATCTGAGATGATCATTTTAAAAAACTAATAACGTTTTTCCTAAAAAATCATAAAAGATAATTTAAAATCATTTAAAATAAAACCAGTCTCTTGAAACATAGTATTTAATCTACAATTTTCAGCAGAAGTTTTGATTTAATTTTAATAATAATATTTAGATAAACTTATTATTTACACTTTGAATATACAGTATGTGAAAATTCTTAATCCAAAAAAATTCATTAAAACAATCATAAACTAATCTTAAAAATCTTTCAAATTTGATGACGTAAACTAATCTTCCACATCATAAAAAGGTCTAAAAAGGCCAATTTATCTCACTTTTTTAAAGAAATTGGTCAATGAAGTCGTCAATAAGGATATCTGAGATGATCATTTTAAAAAACTAATAATGTTTTTCCTGAAAATCATAAAAAATAAAAACTCGTACCAAGTTTCTTGAAATATACTCTTTTAACTGTACAATTTTCAGCAGAGGTTTTGATTTAATTTAACAATAATCTTTAGGTAAACTATATTATTTGAATTTACAGTATGTGAAAATTCTTAATAATCCAAAAAAAAAAATCATCAAAAAAAATCATAAACTAATCTAAAAAATCCTTCAAATTTGATGACCTAAACTAATCTTCCACATCATAAAAAGGTCAAAAAAGGCCAATTTATCTCACTTTTTTAAAGAAATTGGTCAATAAAGTCATCGATAAGGATGTCTGAGATGATCATTTTAAAGAAAAAAAAAAAAGTTTTTCCTGAAAATCATAAAAAAAATAAAACTTGTGCCAAGTTTCTTGAAATATAGTATTTTAACTGTACAATTTTTAACAGAAGTTTTGATTTTTTACAAGAATCTTTAGATTAACATTCTATTATTTACACCTTGAGTATACAGTATGTGAAAATTCTTAATAATCCTCTTCATTAATTTTTTTTTTAATTACCTAAACTAATCTTCCACATCATAAAAAGGCCAAAAAATGTTTTTACATTTTTTAAGTCATAAAGATGTCTGAGATGATCAATTAAAAAAAAAACGAATAATGTTTTTCCTAAAAGTCACAAAAAATAAAACTCGTGCCAAGTTTCTTGAAATATAAAATTCTGATTTAATTCCACAAATCACCAAATAAAATGTAATATATTATTTACACCTTCAGTTCTTAATCATGTTTTCAAATCTGATGACCTAAACTAACCTTCAATGTCTTACAAAGGTCAAAAATAGGTCAAATTGTCTGATATTTTTTAAGAAATCAATTATTAACTGTACTGTAATTGACATTGTCAAACAAGGATGTCTAATCAACAAGTTCAAAAAAACTAAAACTTTTTTTCATAATATCATATCTGAAAAAAAAACATTATTTTAAGAAATTAAAACATTTTTCTAAAAATATATTTAAAATTCTGAAATTGTTTGTGTATATATAATGCATTTTCATTCATCAATTCATTAATTTATCAATTTTATACTAGAACATAATAATTTAGCTGAATATTATTATTATTATTATTATTAAATATTATAAATGAACACACCCTGCCAATAAAAAGCTCTCTCTTCTCTCTAAGTGTATTTTCACTGTGTTACAAAACTGACCTGTTCAAGACACTCTGACTCTGAGCTACGAAAACTGATAAAAACCCGTCTTGAGAGTGATTTGCGCTCTTTGTCGGCCTCTGATGTGCCTGTCAGAGGAACACGAGTTCTTCAAAGACGAGCGAGAGAGCATGTGTTCATTCTGGATGAAGATCTCAAAGGCTGCTGGAGTTTCTGTCTGTCGACGCAGGTTCAGCGAGAGTCCGACGGCTAAATAAAGCTCTCCTCGGCTCTGTGTGTGTGTGTGCGTGCGACTTTAACCGGATTCTCACACTCACGTTACCTGTGTCAGACTCGCACCTGTTCTCTCAGGGGACGGCGTCCAGCCCTCACCTTCACAATACTGTGTTTATGGTGCGTCTGTTCACAAACACACCTGCGTTATTCTGACACCAGCACAGCTTCAGATCAGCTGCGTGTGAAATCCATCAACAGAGTTGATGAGAAAACATCTGAAACTGGTATAAATCAATCTATGAAGCATTTTAAGGCACTCTATAATAGGGTTCTGTCATGGATTGGGTTATGAATGGGTTTGGTCCATACATGTGTCCGAAAAAGTAATCCCAGAATGCACTGCAACTAGCTCAGTGAAAGAAAAACATCCAAGGTGGTCCACAAAGAACGAGAAACGAACTTTCAATGTCAGTTACTTGAACTGTAATCTATGTAAAAGAAATATCTGAATATTTTCAGAAATGAAAACATAATTCTAAAAATACAATGTTCTGAAACTGAATTTAATTGTTAAAATAAATCTGAAAAATATTTTCAAAATATTTTTAAAAATTCAGAAATGGAAAATCTGAAAATTTATTTAATTCTGAAAAAAGTTTCTGATTTATTTTTTAGAAATTAAAACATAATTGTGACAGTATAATGTTTTGAAACTGAATTTAATTCTGAAAATAAATCAGAAAAATATCCGCAAAAATATTTTCAGAAGTTCAGAAATGGAAAATCTGAAAATTAATTTAATTGTGAAAAATGTCTGATTTTTTTTTTCAGAAATGAAAACATTAATGACAAAATGTCAGATTTTTTTTCCTGAAATTAAAACATCATTCCAAAAGTATAATGTTCTGAAGTTGAATTTAATTCTGAAAGTAAATCTAAAAAAAATCTGCAAAAATATTTTCAGAAATTCAGAAATGGAAAACCTGAAAATTAATTTAATACTGAAAAAAACCTAAAAAAAAAAGTCTGATTTATTTTTCAGAAATAAACAAATAATTCTGATAGTATAATATTTTGAAACTGAATTTAATTCTGAAAATAAATCAGAAAAATATCTGCAAAAATATTTTCAGAAGTTCAGAAATGGAAAATCTGAAAATTAATTTAATTGTGAAAAATGTCTGATTTTTTTTTTCAGAAATGAAAACATTAATGACAAAATGTCAGATTTTTTTTCCTGAAATTAAAACATCATTCCAAAAGTATAATGTTCTGAAGTTGAATTTAATTCTGAAAGTAAATCTAAAAAAAATCTGCAAAAATATTTTCAGAAATTCAGAAATGGAAAACCTGAAAATTAATTTAATACTGAAAAAAACCTAAAAAAAAAAAAGTCTGATTTATTTTTCAGAAATAAACAAATAATTCTGATAGTATAATATTTTGAAACTGAATTTAATTCTGAAAATAAATCAGAAAAATATCTGCAAAAATATTTTCAGAAGTTCAGAAATGGAAAATCTGAAAATTAATTTAATTGTGAAAAATGTCTGATTTTTTTTTTCAGAAATGAAAACATTAATGACAAAATGTCAGATTTTTTTTCCTGAAATTAAAACATCATTCCAAAAGTATAATGTTCTGAAGTTGAATTTAATTCTGAAAGTAAATCTAAAAAAAATCTGCAAAAATATTTTCAGAAATTCAGAAATGGAAAACCTGAAAATTAATTTAATACTGAAAAAAACCTAAAAAAAAAAGTCTGATTTATTTTTCAGAAATAAACAAATAATTCTGATAGTATAATATTTTGAAACTGAATTTAATTCTGAAAATAAATCAGAAAAATATCTGCAAAAATATTTTCAGAAGTTCAGAAATGGAAAATCTGAAAATTATTTAATTCTGAAAAAAATATAAATAAAACGCCTACATTTTATTTCAGAAATGAAAACATCATTCTGAAAATATAACGCTCTGAAACTGAATTTAATTCTGACAATAAATGTAAAAAATATCTGCAAAATAATTTTCAGAAATTCAGAAATGGAAAATCCGAAAATTAATTTAATTCTGAAAAAAAAAAAAAAAAATCGAAAAAAATGTCTGATTTATTTTTCAGAAATTAAAACATAATTGTGACAGTATAATGTTCTAAAACTGAATTTAATTCTGACAATAAATCTAAAAAATACCTGCAAAAATATTTTCAAAAATTCAGAAATGGAAAATCTGAAAATTAATTTAATTCTGAAAAAATGTCTGCTTTTCTTTCAGAAATTAAAACATCATTCTGAAAGTATAATGTTCTGAAACTGAATTTAATTCTGAAAAAAATCTGGAAAAAAATCCAAAAATTGAAGACTTTATCAAAGACACTGTTTATATGAAATGCATTTTTATGAATTAATTAATTTACTGTACAACTAAACAAAATACCATAATTACTGAATACATTAATGCATTGAATTAATGTATTGAAATCAATTCTGAGTTGATGCCAATACAGAGCATCCCAAATCCCAGTTATAATGCCACCGAAATTAATACTTTTATTCATCAAGGATGCATTAAATTGATCAAAAGTGACAGTAAAGACGTTTATAATATTCCAGGAGATTTCTGTTTTAAATAAACGCTGTTCTTTTGACCTTTCTATTCATCTGTGAATCCTTATGATATAAAATGTATGACTTGGTTTCCACAAAAATATTGTGTTTTCATCATTGCTAATAATCAGAAATGTTTCTCCAGCAGCAAATCAGCATATTAGAATGATTTCTGAAGGATCATGTGACACTCAAGACGAGTAAAGATGCTGAAAATTCAGATTTGATCACAGAGATAAATTACATCTTAACAGATATTCACAGAGAAAACAGCTGTTTAAGATTGTAAAACTATTTCACAATTTTACAGACACTCGTCTCTTGTTCTGCTGCACATTAAGACACATGAGTGGTCTCGTTCTACTTTCCATTCCTCCGTCTCGTCTAACTGCATTAGCGCTGTCGAAAGTGCTAGCATTAGCAGTCAGCAGACGTCACGGCGGATCGGTTAACGGCAGCGTCTGTAATGTGTTTGTGCGAAAACAAGATAATCAAGAGAACTAATTAAATATTTAATAATGCATGTATCAATCTGTTTAAAAATACCTTTAAATACATTTAAATATTTAATAATATATATACAAATATATTTAATAAAATTTAAAAATTAATCATATTTACTATATAAATGCACTAACATGTAATAACAATTAAAATGTAATCAATGAGATCTGAGAGGTCGTGCAAAATAGTGAAAATAGTCTAAAGGGTGTTTGAAAGTCTAGATCACACACACACTGACACTAGTGTGCGGCAGTGTAGAATAACTAATGGGTTGTGTAGAAGCAAAGCTCATTAAAGTCTCATTTTCTGTCCTCCACAGTAATAATATCGCTGTTCCTCCACATGCCCTTTAATATCAGCGCTGACGGATGGTCTCTCTGAAGTTGTTTTCCCCTCCGGCTGCTGGATTCATCTGTAAGCGTCTGTGGCTCTCGGCGCGGCAGGAGATGTTATGAGAGTCTCACGCAGACCTTCCTCTGATGTTTCATCTCAGATATACGGCGCTCTGTGATACGGCGCTATTTGCTTTGCTGCTCAGAGTTTGTTTGATGATTAAGCTGCAGATTTATGATCAGTAGTTTGCAAGCATGTTTAAGTGTTATTAGTGCATCTTAAGGTATTGCACTGGCATATTATTGCATCGTAATTGCAGCAATCATTTTGATCATAATTTGACATGTGGAAGCATCATGCATTTATTGAACTGAGTGTTTGTGTGCATGTTTTTTTTTTTTATTTTAAAAATATATATTTATTTATTTATTTTTTATTTTATTATTATTTTATTTTATTTTATTTTATTATTATTATTATTATTATTATTTATTGTTTTTTTTTGTTTTTTTTTAAGTTCAATAAAAGTTCAGGATGTTTCCAACAGGGTTCGTACAAATATTGTAAAATGAATTTCCAGGACTTTTAAGAACTTTTCAAGCACTACTTTTTATTTTCAAGAACTTTTAACAAAGGTCTCACTTATCAAACTATTTCTTCTCTTTTAAATTTAAAAAAAATGATAAATAGATAAATAAAAATGTACTAATAAAACAAAATGGCAAATATAAAGTGAAGCACATGCCAAGTATTATTACTAAAGTACTACGAAGTAGTAAAACAACATATAATATTTGTATTCGGATTTGTATTTGTGAATACTTTCTTTCTTTTGTCTTTGTTTTGTTTTTATAACTGTACTGACCTAATTGTTAGAAGTTAGAAAAAAAAGATTCACGAAACCGCGTTGAAATCCTGATCTGATACATGATTCGCCACACGTGCTCCGAAGTCCCGAACTGAATCAAATGATTCGCGATCCGCGCTTCTATCCAAATCAAAAGATTCACGAACCTGCTCCAAGATTCTGATCTGAATCAAATGATTTGCGATGCACGCTCCGACGTCCCAATCTGAATAATTCAGATTTCAGATCAGATCAGGAGCGTCGGATTGTGAATCATTTGACTTAGATCGTAAATTTGCATATCACGAATCATTTTATTTAAATCGGGACTTCAAATTTGCAATACGCTATGTATTGCGAATCATTTGATTTGAATCATTCAATTCCCAAATGATTTAGATCGGAATAGGCTCGTGAATCAATTCGCCAATTGAATGATTCACAATCAAAGGATTCGCGATTCGCGATCCGATTGGGGCGCTTCAAAAGAGTGAATCATTTTGCGACGCAATGGCTTAAATGATTCAGAGTTTTGAAAAGCTCAGTTTCACTCATCATTACACGTGCTTTTTAAAATTATTACAAGCAGTGCTGAAATTCAAAAATGAATGGCTCTTTTAATTTAATCTGGTTTTTGCCAGTGAATCGCTTGAACTGAATGATCAAAGTCATGAGTTTGATTCAGTCGGAGCGGTTCCAGCATAAATGACTCAACTGATTTGGTTCATCTGTTCCTTTTTTTGCATCTTCAGCCATGTTTACACAACACTGTCAGTGCTACTGGCTTAGCTCGCTAGTTTTATGACATTAACTGAAATAAGCAAAAAAAGTATTGTTTTTTTATTTGTGTTTATTGAAAAAATTGAACACATTGTTATTCAATAATTCAAGCACTTTTCATGTACCTCTTCAGGAATTTTGCTATTTTAAAAGTTCAATAAAAAAAGCCAAATTCAAGCATTTCAAGCACTTTAAGCACCTTGTAATTTGTAAAGTTAATGAGCAGTCAAGGTGAAAAAAGTGTAATCTCAAAATTGACCAAAATAATTGTGATTATGAACCTGTCATTGATTTTATTTTTCAGGATTCACAGATGAATAGAAAGTACAAAAGAACAGCATTTATTTGAAATAGAATTATAAATGTTTTTTGTCACTTTTGATCAGTTTAACGCATTCTTGATTAATAAAAGTATTAATTTAATTTTAAAAGATTTACGGCCTCCACACTTTTAATCAGCAGTGCATTTTTTAAACTAATATTGTTTATGTGCCAATCTTAAAAAAAGTACAAATCTATATACTGGTAAACAGTTTTGTCTGTAAAAATGATCCGCATGGATCCCTGGTGCTCATAAATGTGCCGGATGAACAGAAAAGTGAATAGAATTTCACAACAAAAAAATTCTGGTGTGAAGATCTGTGTTTACTTTGTGTTTTTCTTGTCACAATCAACAGCCAAAAACCTAAGACGTGTTTCAGTGTCTCTCAGGACTCGTTTTCATTATTTCCAGCACATTACGAGTTCAGTTACGTCTCACTTAAAACTCTCTCTGACATCATGTTTTTACACTGTGTGTGTGAGTGTGCACCTGGTATTCATCACGTTATGGGGACCAAATGTCCCCACAAGGATAGTAATACCAGTAAATTTTGACCTTGTGGGGACATTTGTGAGGTCCCCATGAGGAAACAGGCTTATAAATCATGCACAATGAGTTTTTTTGAGAAAGTAAAAGTGTGCACAGTCTCCTGTGAGGGCTAGGTTTAGGTGTAGGGTAGGGGTAGGGCGATAGAAAATACGGTTTGTACAGTATAAAAACCATTACGCCTATAGAATGTCCCCATAAAACATGTAAACCCAACATGTGTGTGTGTGTGTGTGTGTGTGTGCTGTGGGTGTGGTGTGTATTGCTGTCGTGTGTGTATGAACTGTGATCAGTAACTCTAGACGAGTGTGTAACTGAACACGCAGCACACACCCTGACCCCAGATCAGCACACGTATGACCTCTGACCCTCAACATACATGATGACGACGCATCCACTGGATCACACACACTATCGCTTTCTCTCTCTCTCTAAAGCAACAATTCAGCCAAAAATGAAGACTCATGTTATTATTCACTCAGCTGAATGAGTTTATTACTTCAGTGAAATGCAAAAGGAGATTCAGAGCTTCAAAAAGGACATTAAATCACCTAAAACACATTATAAAAGTCTCATGAGGTCAGGATGAACAGACTGGATTTGACTCAAAAGAATCATTCAGTCAAGTTTGTGAATCAAACTGACTGGTTCATTCATGATTCAGAGCGAATTTCACGTTATCAGCCTGATAACGTTATCTAAGTAAATACACTGCAAAAAATGTTTTTTTACCTTGATTTTTTTGTCTTGTTTTCAGCTAAAATATATTTAAGAAAAAATAAAAATTAAACCTTTTTTAGAAAAAAAAAAAACAAGTAAAAATTAAGCAAGGTTTTTTTTTAGAACAAGCAAAAACTTACTTAATTTTGACTTGTTTTTTCTAAAAACAAGACATTAATTTTTACTTGTCTAGAAAATCCTTCTTGATTTAAGTTTTTTTGATATTTTGGCTGGAAACAAGGCAAAAAATCTAAGTAAGAAAAGCATTTCTTTCTTTTTTTTTGCAATGTATTGACTTTAATACATAAATGTGGTTCTATTCTTCATGCAAAGCATCTTCAGATGACTTTGAATATAGTAAATGATTCATATGGACAGCTGTTATGATGCTTTAGAATATTTTTATGGTGCAAAAAACAAAGTCAGTGAAGTAAATTCTGATTCATAACCAAATTAGTCCAACTCATGAACGAAATGAATCAGTCCAGTTTGTGAATCTGATCATTCGGTTCACTGAAAAGAACAATTCAGTTACTGATTCAGAGTTCAAATCACTGGTTCAATGATCCATTCAGAGCAAATCTCAAATCAATAACTAGATTAACAGTGAATAATGACTTTATCAAATGAATTTGGATCTGTTCTGATTCTGATTCATGAACAAATCATTCAGTCCAGTTTGTGGACTGAGTGAACAATTCAGTCACTGATTCGGTTACTGAGCTCAACTCACTGACTCAATGATCCGTTCACACCAAAGCAAACAGTGAATAATGACTTTTACACATACATTTGGGTCTATTCTTCATGCAAAGCATCTTTATTCTAGTGCATCAATCATATGAACTGATGCTTTTGTGATTTTTTAGGGTTTGACAGATGAAATATCATCGCATCCTTCAGAACAACTCTCCTTTTGTGTTCCACAAAAGAAAGAAATGACATGAGGATGAATGCACGATCACAAAAGCTTCATTTCAGGCTGAACGATTCTTTTAAATGACTCCACGTGTACAGTATCTAATCTATTCATTACCTCTGCTGTGAAAAAGCTCCATCACTGTATTTGAGCTCCTGAAGGTTAATTGGGTTTGCAGGAGCACGACTGATCTGAGTTCAGCTCTGTGGAGTCTATATTCACACACAAACACACACACACACAACAGCAGGACGAGGTTCATGTCACATTCACCAAACCATCTCACATACTAAATAAACCCTCTGAGAGCCTAATGAAAGCCATACGAGAAACATAAGGGAAGTATGTCATTTCCATACTTAGGTGAGTGTGGTTTACAGTAATTAGTGTCATCAACAAACAAACAAACACAGATGCTCGACAGCGAGACGAGTTCAGCTAATGACTCACAGGATAATCAGGGTCAAACAGACTGTAAATAATACTAGTGTAATGCTGTTGATTTACAGTGAGGCACTTTAATAGCAGCCTGCAGGGTTTTAAGAGACATAACCTAACCCATCATAGAAAGCATTACACTATATTAGCAAACACATGCACATAAAACAAAGCCATTTCATTGCATTTTGATCTCTCCTTTTTTTCCAAAGCAAGGATGCCATTAAAAACACATTAAAGGAGAAGTCCTCATCCAGAACAACAATTTAGAAATAATTTACTCACGCCCTTGTCATCCAAGACGTTCATGTCTTTCTGTCTTTAGAAATTATGGTTTCTGAGGAAAGCATTTGAGGATTTTGTACTTCCAGAATGTAGTTTAAATGCAGCTTCAAATGACTCTAAACGATCACAGTCTCATCTAACGAAACGATCGCTCATTTTTTTCGAAAAATAAAAATGTGTTTACTTTTTAAGCACAAAAGCTGGTGTAGCACAGGCTCTGGGACGACGCTACGAATTAGTGATGGGTCGTTCTTGAACGTTCTTTCATTTTGAACGAATCTTTAATGTGACTCGGGAAGAATGAATCGTCTCAGGGTGTGATTCGTTCATCCTATTAGGTTCTGTACTGGAATTAGTTCACCTGTTTTTCGAGTGCTTCGTTCATCTTATGGGGCGTCACGTGATGAACGAACTACTCAAACCCGAAAACTTGTCAGATGAGAGGTGAGGTGAGCGAATCATAGACTAAAGACAAAACAATGAATGAATCTTTTCTGTTTCTTATAGCATTATAGTTTTGTCTTGTTTGTAGTGTGATCAACGTTTGTGTAAGCAGTAGATGTGTTAGGGAAGTAACACCGAACATTTTAAGTATATTTTGCTAAAATAAATGAAATGAAAAAAAAGATTCGTTCATTTTGCTGAACGAGTCTCAAAGGTCCGAGTCGGTAAAATGATCCGAACTTCCCATCACTACTACGAACAGTGGTGGATGAAGTACACAATTTGAGTACTCGAGTAAAAGTACAGATACGTATAATAAAATATTACTCCAGTAAAAGTAAAAGTGCTCCTCTTTCAATTTTACTCGAGTGAAAGTACAAAAGTACCCGATTTTTTATGTACTTAAGTAAAAAAGTACTGATAGATTTATTTTGCAATTTTACATAGGCAGCACATATTTTTTATAATCCTACTGTTGTTGATATGGACTATGTTGACGAGAGTGATGTAGTAATATTCAATGTGAAGCTTACACAGCAATGTACCTGAGAGAAAACATTATATTTTCAACAGTAAGAAAAAAGTGTGAACAAGTAAAGCTTGTTTTGCATAACATCACAGTTATATATGACTTGAGAATAAGGACTGAAGTTAACAAGAAGATTTTAAGGAAAATATAATTATATTATCATAATGATTTTTTCCTTTCAAATATTGTCCTTGTAAAAACACCCCTGGCCAACAGTGTTGCCAGATTGGGCGGGTTGCCGCCCAATTGGGCTTCTTTTGATCGGCTTGGACCGGAGAATAACGCATTGGGCGGGTAGACAAAATTTGGGCTGCTTTAACAATTAAAAGCCGCCCAATCAGCTGCTTTTTTCTTCGCTTTTATCCTTAGTCATGTTATTTTAATATGTTCGAGCTCAAAGTATCACAGTAAACAAATGTGTAGTGCAGTCATCAACATCATTGAACAGAGACCTGTCAATCAATTTACCATATTTTATGTTGGTGAGATGTGATGTCTCGTGAGTGACGGGGTTTTGGCGCTATAAAGGGCAAGATTTTGAATGTGCAGCTATATATTCATTCATTCATTTTATTTGAGTGATTGCGATGGCAAAGTGGCCTAAATATAAGTTACACGATTAAAAGTTTTAGAGTGACTTAAATCTCAAACGTGGATTACACGTAGTGAGAGATGAATAGAAGATTTCTAAGTATAATTGTTACTGAAATAAGAGAACAGTTGAATGATTTAATAAAAATCAAAACTGAATATGGGGACTATACGATGCTGTCCTGCATCAGAACATCTTTTAAACAGTCCAGTCTACTCTTGGCATTGACAGCTGCTGGACTTGAAAAGTTTTAACTGTGCAAAGTTCTGCATGAAGTTCTAAAATGTGTACTTTATGAAATACGTGCTGTAGTTCTGTCTGAAGATAAAGCACAAGACAACGGTAAGCACATTATTGTTGTTAATTGTTATTATTATTATTAAAATATTTCTGGGCATTTTAAGCATATTTTCTGACTCCCTTTAATGCATTTGCCCTGTTTTGATCCATATTCCTGTGAAACTGATTTATCTTTATTTTTTTTGTCATCTTTTTTTTTTTTAAGGAGATAAAAATGGTCCTCATCAACCTTGATTGTCATGGCAATAAAATTCCATCACATTATTTTGGGCTGGTTTTTGTTAAAGTGGGCGGGTTTTGGTGAGCTTTTGGGCTGGAAATCGTCAACCCGATCTGGCAACACTGCTGGCCAAATGCGCCCAGAGGGCATCACTTTCCACTTTGATAATTTCTGTAGTTACCATGATCTGAGCATGACACCCTTTCTTTTTCCCTCGGATGTAATCTATCTAGGTGGTTGAATAAAAATATGTGGACTTTATATCTAAAAAATTATCTCAACTTAGCACCAGCAAGCAGCTAGACAGTTAGCATCAGCTAACAATATTTACTTATTTTCAGTATGGTTGAATAAACATTCATATCTGTCTATTCTAGCTGATCCAAACAATATAAAAATGTATACTGTTGCTAAACAATATAAAAACAGACGTCACGTAGCGCTACATGCGTAGCATTTTAATAAAACTGCTAACGTTACATCAGCGGGGAATATGAACGTGCAGGAGTTATTTTATTTAAGCTGTTATTTAAATTTTTCGTTTTTGAATTCAAGCATTTCAGTGCGCTTAAACAGATCACCTTTTACAGCAGATGTAATTCACAAACAACGGACAGCTTTGACCTAAATGTGATTTTCAGTTACAATAATTAATCCTAACATTCGACATTAGTAACTTACTTTTCGCAGCATCAGTCGCGCGTGCACAAGATCTCCCGGTTCTTACTTGTGAATTCAGTTGACTGGAGACTCGCTCTAAACGGATCATTTGAATCAGTGAGTTGTCGACTCGAGAACAGCTGCAATCGGATCATTCCATTCGTGAATGAATTGTTTGGTGCGATTGGCGAATCAGATTAACAGGTTCATTGAAAAGAATCAGTTGGTTCATGAATCAGACACCGCTTGTGCGTCTCAGAGCACGTGATATATTATAAGAGGTAACGATATGTTTATGAAATGTAGTGAAGTAAAAAGTACGATATTACGCTTTGGAATGTAATGAAGTAAAAGTGAAAGTTACTCAAAATAAAACTACTCCAGTAAAGTACAGATACTTGAAAAATGTACTTAAGTACAGTAACGAATTACAACTACTTCGTTACTGCCCACCACTGACTACGAATCACATGTAAGTTCATCGTCTGTGAGTATGTCGAAAAACTTCAGTCTGACATCATTGTACTTTTTTGTTTGTAAACAGTGTTTGACTTACTTGCACTTTCTTAGTCTTCGTGTGTTCGCTTTGTAAACACTGGGTCTGTAGTTCCACGTGACCTTTCGACGTGATTCAATAGTTCGTAGCGTCGTGGACGCGCATCCCAGAGCCTGGGCTACACCAGCTTTTGTGCTTAAAAAGTATACACATTTTTATTTTCCGAAAAAAATGAGCGATCGTTTCGCTAGATAAGACCCTTCTTCCTCAGCTGGGGTCGTTTAGAGCCTTTGAAGCTGCATTTAAACTACATTTTGGAAGTTCAAAATCTGGGCACCAATGAAGTCCATTATATGGAGAAAAATCCTGAAACACTTTCCTCAAAAACCATAATTTCTTTACGACTGAAGACAGAAAGACATGAACATCTTGGATGACAAGGGAGTGATTAAATTATCTGTGAATTGTTGTTCTGGAAGTGGACTTCTCCTTTAAGAAACCGTTTATGACATGCATTGATATGAAGGTAGAGAAAAAGTCGTTTTTTTGCTTGTTTAGTTGCATTTATGACGTTTGCTAAACAAAAGCATTAACTTCCCTAGAAAAGAACTTTTGGATGGTAATGCATATTTTATAACTCATTTGATTGCATTTATTATGTGATTTTACTGCCTTTATTAACTTGATCTGTACTTTATGGTGCTATTAATAATGTTGTATCCAAAATAAAAGTTTTTGCTTACATTATATATATATATATATATATATATATATATATATAGTGTGTGTGTACTGTGTATATTTATTATGTATATATAAATGTACACACATACAGTAAATTTATGTATATGTATATATGTATTTTTATTAGGGATGCTCATTTTAACCGGTTAACCGTTAACCGACGGAAAGAATTTTGACCGATTAATACAATCAGTTAAACAGTTTAAAAGGTCTTTTTTTCCCAGTAATTGATCAAAATACTTTAAAACGTTTGCTGGATGATTAAAATAAAATAAACTTGCATTTTTAAGAAAAAAAAAAGATAGATCGTCTAGGCCTATAAGTCGCATTTTATTATTACATTCTGAAGCCGACGCGAAATGTTTACAAACACTATAAACATAGGCTAGGCTATTTTAGTTTCCCCTCACTCTATAAAAAATTCTTCAATTTAACAATATTCAGGAAAGAACAAGGATGTAAAATATAAGAAGCTAGGCTATATAAACGACAAGCCAAAATAAATTCATTAAGACTAAAGTGAAACTGAAACTAATGTCGGGTCTCTCATTCGACACAAATCCAAATGTTTCTGTATTTGAGATGTATTTGAATGCCAAAATATTATTTATTACATAAACCTGGTTTTGTACTTCACTTGCATTCCAGTATCCACATAAAACAAATGGTTTGGCATGATATTACTTCAGTGTGTTGATAACGATTAAGCAGTGTGATTTTTCCATATGTTTGTCTGACTGTATTTTATTATGATAATGGAAAGGCTTTTTCCTTCTAACAGTGGAAACGACTCCTTCTAGTCATACAGATAATTGAAACTGTAAACGGTTTGCGTTTGTTTGTGTACATTCACAATAAAAACAAAACTTTGTGCTTTTGCAAAATAAAGAAAAAACAGGATGTACTGAAAGAAAGACGGCTAAAAAGCGTTTTTTAGCCGTCTTTCTTTCGTGCAGCACAAAAATGAACCAAAAACTCCACGTACTACAGCTACTTGTTGCACAGTTTTTTCTTTCGTTTTGTTTAGTAAAAATATTTATTGTATAGGCCTATTCATTCATTATATATAGCCTAGCTTTATGATGTTTTTCTCCGCTGGCATAAGCGTTGCAAGTGCGTGATGTGACACGTCCATGCGATTCCTCATGTTTTGTTGTTTGCTGCTTTTTGCACATGTAAAATGAATCACTGGAAAACAAATTTTGGTATTTTTAAGGAGTCACAGACACTTATCCTTTCTAAAATAATTAAATTCTATTTTAAAATAATCTTGTCAGTTAACGGTTAATAATCGGTTAATGAGCGTCGGCTGTCGGTTAGGAAAAATAACCGAAATGAACATCCCTAATTTTTATTGATATAATTAGTATTATATAAAAATATATTTAATATATAAAAATATACCATATTTTTCTTAAATATATCCATGCATATGTGTGTATTTATATATACATAATAAACATACACAGTACACACACACATATATATTATGTACACAAAAACTTTTATTTTGGATGTGATTAATCACGATTAATTGTTGCACAGCACTATTTTTTATAATGATTTTTATTATCAATTTTATTTTTTGATTTATCTTTTTCTTATCTTATTTTTATCTTGTTTTTCAGTCAAATTGTATTTAAAGTTCAAGGAAATCAGCTTTTAAGCTGTTTTTTAACTCAGTAAATTAATTTCCAAAGTCATCATTTTGCATAATTTCTCAATACTGACAAAAATAATTGTGATTACGATTTTGGCCATAATCTAGCAGCTCTAATATTTGCTGTGTACATATAAATTAGTTTTGACAGTCGACACACAAGTCCAAACCATCCGGTCGTTCCCTACGGCCAGTCGCTCTCCATTACCCAGCATGCTCTAATTCCTGCACAGACCGAACGCTCGATTTGCTCCTGCAAACACTGGATGAATCTCCAGTCCAGAGACGTCAGATATGGCACTGCTGAGTGTTTGTCTAACACTGATCACGCAAATCACAAGCACACACGTCATCAGCATAACAACCTTCATCGTTTGCATGCACATTCTCTTCCTTCAGATGCATCTGCAATTTAAGCGCATTAATTCTCATGCATGTCCAAAATCTTGTCTGTATTGATTTATGTATGTACTCACTGCATGCAGAACCTGTCTCAAAAACATGTTTCTCTCTGTACATCGCTTTTCACTTCAAACAGATGAATTTTCAGTGCACAATGCACAATTCCAGTTAACACTGACACATGCAAGCTGTCCTATTTTGATTTCTTTAAACCAGAGTATGGATTTAACCTGGTAATATTAATTAGAATAAGTGTGCATGTAAATATGATAAATATAACAGTTGCATCTGAACTTATTGACCTTAGTTCAACAAATGCACATGAATGGACATTCAGCTCATGCTTGGCTCGAACACAAACTGATGTCAGAAACACCACAGGACGTTTGGCTGCGAGAACAGAACCTCGTTCTTCAGTCTCGAGCCCGACAGAAGGGTTATACAGTCAAAACAGCAAAATATGACTGAAAATATAGCCAATTCTCCAGCTGAATTATGCATTAAATGTGTTTTTTCTCAAACATGGACACACTGAGCTGAGACAATCCAAATAAATGACATTTGAAACACAAATGACCAGAAACACCATCAGGGGATTAAAAAAGTTGTTTTAGAAAATTGCTTTTGTTACATTTTGCTACATTGTTACATTTGTCACTGAATACTTCGTTGTGATTGGACAGTGGCGTCATTCTGTGCTTAAATACTTTATGTAATGATTCTAAACTAACAAAATTGTTTAAAAAACATTTATATTTGCACATAAATACATGAGCTGCGGGGTCTGTGCTGACCGAGCAACCCAACCAGATGGAGGTTTCGCTTTCTTGGAAGCAACGTCTCGTGAAGACACCGTCTCCCACAGAGCTGTTAGAGAAGACAGCCTCCCGCGTGCATGACATACTGTCAGACAGAAGCAAAAATAAACTTAAAACACGACTGAAATAGCTCCCTTATGCTTTTCTGCACGCCGACTAAACATTCACATTTAAAACCACACTCATGCTGCATTAATACAGCAGTAAAACAAGTTAAATACTGTCCAGATGTCCAGATATAAACCACAAATGTGTGCTCAGCAGTGCATTAGAGCTTTAAAGGAGATGAGTTTGTTTGTTCATCAGATTTGGAGAAATGTATCATTCTATCACTTGCTCACCAATGGATGTGAATGGGTGCCGTCAGAATGAGAGTCCAAACAGCTGATAAAAACATCACAATAATCCACAATTAATCCACACCACTCCAGTCCATCAGTTCACATCTTGAGAAGACAAAAGCTTAAACAAATCCATCATTAAGACGTTTTTAACTAAAATACATTGAGTCCATAATCCATAATAACGCTTCCGAATCAGGAGAGAAATCTGCACAAATCAAACACCGTTTACAAGCCAAAACAGCTGTGAGAGACAGCAGGAGATGGACTTTTTCCCCATTGTGAGGTGATATTTGACTCCTTAAAGTATTTTACAGGAAAATGTTGTTTTTACCTTTGTAATGGCATTTTTCTAACTTTATTAAAATTATGTCATCTTACGTAAAATTTAAAAAAAAAAACTTTTTCATAATTTTATAAGCAGCTTTTATAAGCATCAGTATTAACAAAATTAATTTTGTACAGAAGAACTCAAAAGTGGCTTGTCTGTGTATTTTCATGTTTAATTTCATGTATTTTCATAAATTCATGTTGAGATTAATGTTTTAAACATAAAATTTTGAATACAGAAATATTAAATGATTTAAATAACTAAAAAAGATACTTTAAAAATGAAACTAAATCTGCCAGTAGGTGGCAGCAAGTCACTGATTTAAATACTGAATCATTCATTCATTTGATTCATTCGAACGGCTGATTCATTCAGGAATAAAGCAAGTGATTTTATGAATAGGAAATTGAATCGACTCACTAGATTCGTTTAAAAACACACGTTCGTTGTTCATAAATGAAACATGCTGTGTTTGAATGGAGATGTGCAGCAGCTCAGTCGTGACTTGTTTCAAACTATTTTTCACGACGAAATAGAGCAAAATCGGGCAATAGTGTTATAGTCAGACAATGCAAGTCACTTAATATGAACTTCTTGTTTATTTAACTGTTGTATTAAATGTTGTATTATATAGACGCACACAGTAGTTTTCAGTCGCAAATGCCATGGATGATCTAAACATGACTAATGACTGTTCATTTGATCTGTTTGGAGTCAAATTAGCCCTTAATGAACTGCCGTCTCATCTCCTCTGAAAGCACTAATTAATCCAAGCTCACTTAGGCCAAAACATCTCCAGTGTTTCTGTTTCCAGAAAAAGATAAAGCAACAATTACACACTGAAATGCATGATTATGTCACTCTGTCAAATCTGTCATTTAATAGCTACACTGCAGTTTCTATATGCAACCGTGCACTGAAGTTCTTAGGTTATTAGCTATACACTGTAGAAACAGTACATGACATGAAATAAAACCCACAACAGTCCAGTTCTGATTTCATGAGGATTTTGCACAGTCTGACCTCTGAAGGAGGTGTTACCCGTCCATCATTCAACACGCATTAGAGCACAATAACACAGTGAGACGCCTCACAACCCATCGGCACATTGATCCGTCAGTGCTTTAAACATAATGACTTGCATTTTTAATGGACGCTGCTGTTATTCGCCCACAGAGCTGTTTTCAGTCCATCAGCATTCAAGAAAAAAAGTCACATGACTTTACTTTCCTTCTCTTTTATTTACTTTCCTAATTCGTGTTCCTGGTGTTGCTGTGAATGATTCATCTGTGACATTCTTCTAAAGAAACGAGTGTTTGTCTTCATCATTTTTTTGCTCCGCCTCTAAACGAATCTCCTTTTCTTTTCTGCGACTTGACTTAAAGGAGAAGTCCACTTCCAGAACAACAATTCACAAATAATGTACTCACCCCCTTGTCATCCAAGATGTTCATGTCTTTCTGTCTTCAGTCGTACAGAAATTATGGTTTTTGATGAAAACATTTCAGAACATTTCAGAATCATATAATGAATTTTTAAACTTCCAAAATGTAGTTTAAATGCAGCTTCAAAGGCTCTAAACGACCCCAGACGAGGAAGAAGGGTCTTATCTAGCGAAACAATCGCTCATTTTTTTCAGAAAATAACAATTTGTTTACTTTTTAAGCACAAAAGCTGGTGTAGCCCAGGCTCTGGGATGCGCGTCCACGACGCTACGAACTATTGAATCATGTCAAAAGATCACGCGGAACTACAGACCCAGTGTTTACAAAGCAAACGCGCAAACGCTGTTTACAAACAAAAAGCTACAACCATGACGGACGATTCTGAAGTTGTAGGAGAAAATAAGATGGAGTTTTTCACCATACTCAGTACACAGATGATGAACTTACACGTGATTCGTAGTAGTGATGGGAAGTTCGAATCATTTTACCGACTCGGACCTTTGAGTCTCGTTCAGCAAAATGAATCAATCTTTTTTCGAGTCATTACGTTCATTTTAGCAAAATATAATTAAAATTTTACGTGTTACTTCCCTAACACATCTACTGCTTACACAAACACTGATCACACTACAAACAAGACAAAACTATAATGCTATAAGAAACAGAAAAGATTCATTCATTGTTTGGTCTTTAGTCTATGATTCGCTCACCTCACCTCTCATCTGACAAGTTTTCAGGTTTGAGTCGTTCGTTCATCACGTGACGCCCCATAGGATGAACGAACCACTCGAAAAACAGGTGAACTAATTCCAGTACAGAACCTAATAGGATGAACGAATCACACCCTGAGACGATTCATTCTTCCCGAGTCACATTAAAGATTCGTTCAAAAAAGAACGACTCATCACTAATTCGTAGCATCGTGAACACGCATCCCAGAACCTGTGCTACACCAGCTTTTGTGCTTAAAAAGTAAACACATTTTTATTTTTCGAAAAAAATGAGCGATTGTTTCGTTAGATAAGACCCTTCTTTCTCATCTGGGATCATTTAGAGCCTTTGAAGCTGCATTTAAACTACATTTTGGAAGTTCAAAATCAGGGCACCAATGAAGTCCATTATATGAAGTAAAATCCTGAAATGCTTTCCTCAAAAACCATAATTTCTTTACGACTGAAGACAGAAAGACATGAACATCTTGCATGACAAGGGGGTGAGTACATTATCTGTGAATTGTTGTTCTGGAAGTGGACTTCTCCTTTAAAAAACCTCTAACAGAAAGCAATCAAATGCGCATGATAACAATCTCTATATTCAATAACGCGTCTAATGCAGTCGAATGAAAACACTGCAGGTGTCTGACTCACTCGGGCCGGAACGGATCGATGCGCAGAAACTCCACTTTCCCATCCTGCTTCTTTACTTGTTAGCTGGTTGCACTGTATGAAAGCCTCAACCAGGGGAGCGTGACGTATGGCACCGTGGTTAATATTTAAACAGAGGTTTCTGTTATGCAACCATAGAGTTTTTAGCTTTGGTGTGGCACTGCTAGTGACAAAGAAACAAACTGTGATCATGCATTACATCCTGATTTGCAGTTTTCAAAATCAATGACCATTTTGCCTAATCTGAATCAGTTCACTAAAAACACTATCAGCCAACTTCACCACAGACTCAAAAACAATGCCCACAACTATTCATTTTGCATTATTCATTCATTTAATTGTATACTATTAAATGTAAGCGTCTATGAAGGTGTGATCTCCATCTGTCCTTCGTTAAATCGGGCGTCCCTCGTCTCAGTCATTAGTCACTGATCTCCAGGGAATCTCCTGCAATGCATCCTATTAATGACACAACAGCATCACATCATGTTGCCGTAGTAACCACGACACACACACACACACACACACACACACACACTTTCCAAGTGTCCATTCCAATCCACACGGATTTACCAGAATAAAAACACTGGCAACATAATCTAATCTTTTTTTTATTGACTCTTTTTTAAATAAAAAAGAAAAGACAGTTTGACTGGCCATTGCAGTTAGCTGACAACTTTTTTTTGTCAAACTGAGCAGACAAATGAGAAAAATTACATATTCAGAAAAATAAATAAATAAACTAAACTGAAACTAAATTTGTAATCACTCCAAAAGTCATTATTTGGAATAAAGTAAACACTAAATATTACACATTAAATATTACAGATATAAATATTGAAATAATTGTAAATATATTTTAATAATATTTAATATATTTATTAGTTCTGATGAACTAAAATAACTAAAACTAAACTGAAACTACATTTAAAATAATTTTAAAAAACATACATTTGTACTTGAGATTAAATAAATGTTCTTTGAAATAAAATATTAAAAATTCAGCTAGTTAAAGCTAAAACTAAAATAAAAATTAATAAATCTATATAGACAAATTTACAAAATGACTACAATTGGCAAAAATAAAACTTTAAACAAAGTATAACATAAAAAATAGATCAAAATATTATTAAAAACTATAATAGTATTTCACTGATTCTAAAATAACACTGAGGGCAAAATATGTAGAATAGCTAGAAAAAACATCTTTGCAGTACAGATTAAGGTTATTTTAAAAGCTAAACCTGAAACTATACTGAAACTAAATATAAAATCAATTCAAAAATGTCTTTATTTGAAATTAAACATGTAAACGTGAATTTAAATAAAATATTCACATATTAAATATTTAAATTTTAAAAATGTTAATATTTAAATAATATTAAATATATTGTAATGTTATTTTAAAAAAAAATTTAAAATTATTTCAGCTAGTTGCCATTGCAAGGTTTCTTATTTTAGTTAAAACTGAAACTAAACTAAAACTAAATTTAAAATCATTCATTTGTACTTGAAATTAAATAAACGTTCATTGAAATAATATATCAAAAATTCAGCTAGTTAAAGCTAAAACTAAAATAAAAATTAATAAAACTATAAAGGCATATGTAAAAAATAAAAACTACTAAAAATGGCAAAAACATACACTTTAAACTTTAAATAAAGTATAACATGAAAAATAAAAACAGATCAAAATATTGATAAAAACTATAAAAGTATCTCAGTGATTCTAAAATAACACTTAAGATATGCAGAACAGCTACAAAATATCTTTGGAGTATAGATAGATAGATAGATAGATAGAGGCATATCCAAAATAGAGAGAGAGAGACTAAATTTAAAATCATTTTTTAAAAAAACTTGAAATGAAATAAATGTTCATTGAAATAATATATATAAAAAATCAGCTAGTTAAAGCTAAAACTAAAATAAAATTAATAAAACTATACAGACATATGTAAAAAACAAACTACTAAAAATGACAAAATCATACAAAAAAAAACTTTAACGTATAAAATTAAAAATAAAAATAGATCAAATGTTAATAAAAACTATAATAGTTTTTCAATGGTTCTAAAATAACACTGATGGCAAAATATTTAGAATAGCTAGAAAAAATATCTTTGAAGTATAGATAGATAGTAATAAAAATTACTAAAACTACATATACATATGTAAAAAAAAAAAACTAAAATTGGCAAAAACATACAAAAAATAACACTTTAAAGTATAAAATAAAAATAGATCAAATGTTAATAAAAACTATAATAGTTTTTCAATGGTCCTAAAATAACACTGATGGCAGGATATTTAGAATAGCTAGAAAAAATATCTTTGCAGTACAGAGAGAAAGATAGATAGATAGATAGATAGATAGAGGCTAATGGGTTTGGGGTCAGGACAGGTGAAGGATGCTCTAGAGGCCCACATCAGGACCGGTCCACAGATGCCTGTCTCCATCACAACATCACAAAACCACTACAAACCAACAACAGCATCAGATCTACAGACCAAACAACAGCCCGATTCCGTGATTCTCATTCTAAGCGTCCTGTTTGTTTATTTGCATATGTAAATAAATAAGGTAAAGCTGATTATATATTCATGACACGTCGACTGATCGCCGTTTGCGCCGTTATTCGTCCATCAGCAGCCGCGAGAGTGACAGATGAAGGTGTTTTACCTGCCGACTGTCTGGTTGGCCAGTTGTCGCATTCGGTTGAATTGCTTCTTCATCTTCCTGCAATTTGTGCGTGAATCCCGATGGATGAAACACCAGCTGACATTCCTCACTCAAAGAACAACCGTCAGGGAATATTCCACGGCTCGGGCCATAATGAACGATTCCTCGTCGGTGTGCAACCATCACCTATAGCGAATGAAAACGCCAGAAATCATCATTTGCGCGTTCTGCTCGTCGCTCTAGACGCGGGATGCTCTGCTGAGCGCTGGTGACGCGGCGGCGGGGGGCGGCGGGGCATTATGGGTAATGTAGTTCTGCGAGACCGGCTGGACTACAATTCGAAAGTCTGAAGGTCGCGGGAATGTCTTGTATGCAGTTTATGAGATTAAAATTAAGTTTTGAAGCTTTTATATCCTTACAGTGAAAAATAAAATCGAACTGACATGCAGTTAATAAACTGGTCAAAGGTTTTTAAACAGAAAGATTTGTTAGGCCTGCATTTATTTGATCCAAAGTACAGCAAAAACGGTAAAATTTTAAAATATTTTTACTATTTAAAAAAACAGCTTTTTATGTGAATATATTTTAAAATGTAATTTATTCCTATGATCAAAGCTGAATTTTTAGCATCATTACTCCACATGATCCTTCAGAAATCATTCTAATATTCTGATTTGCTCATCAAAAACATTTATTATTATTATTATGTTGAAAACAGCTAATTTTTTTGTAACATTATAAATGTCTTAATCATCACTTTTGATCAATTTAAAGCATCCTTGCTAAATAAAAAAAAGCTTTTGAATGGTGTAGTATATAATGTTACAAAATAATTTTATTTCAGATAAATGCTGATCTTTGGATCTTTCTATTCATCAAAAAATCCTGCAAAAAATACTAGTTTAAAATATTATTATTAATATTAATAATAATATTAAAAATAATAAATGTTTCTTAAGCAGCAAATCAGCATATTAGAATGATTTCTGAAGGATCATGTGACACTGAAGACTGGAGTAATGATGCTGAAAATTCAGCTTTGATTACAGATATAAATTACACTTTAACAGATATTCACATAGAAAGCAGCTATTTGAAACTGTAATATTATTTCACAATTTTACAATTTTTACTGTATTTTAATCAAATAAATTCAGGCTTGGTGAGCAGAAGAGACTTCTTTAAAAACATTAAAAATCTGTTCAAAAACGTTTTACTGGTAGTGTAATTATCACTGAAAAAAATGGATAATTTACAGAACATTTTTATAAAAATAAATAAATAAATACTACTACTGATACATAATAGTTAAGCGAACAATGTTGCCATCGTGTGGATGTCTTGAAGAAGTGCAGAGTTGAGAGAGAATCAAAATTTAGTACGTCAGGTTTAAAAAATGCTGTTTTCGAACGAACAAAAATATTAAATGAGTATATATTAGTATCTACATACATTTGAAATTAATTAAATGTCGATAATCGTATATCGCGTAATTTCATATCATTATAATCAATAATAATATTACTGATTTTAAACGCATTTTACCTTCACATTTATACAAATCAACGTCTTGTCTTTTAAAATAATTTATTTAATAATTATTTAATAATTAGCGGTCACAGTCGGTCATCGCTTTCTGCTGCAGTGTCATTGGGGCGTGTCCTCTGCGCTGAATCAGTGACGGCAGTCCGCGCATGCGCGCTGTGGAGTGTCGGGGAGGCAAGATGGCGGCCTTCAGAGCGGGTCTCCTGACCCGAGCTCTTACTAAAGGAAAAACACCGGGAATCTCAAACATTATCCTCGGAACAAGAGCAGGTGCTGTCTTACACATCTGATCTTTCGTATCATGTGAATATATGCAACGAAAACAGCGTTTTATAGGATAAAATCATTGATAACCTTCATGTCAAGGCTGCGGAGCTAACAGGCTAAGCGAATCCGTCATAGTGTGTTTACGCGATTGTAAACAAATGTAATTAATTGTTAACTCCTTTGCATTAGAAATAAATGCTGTTCTGTTTGAACACATTGCGTTTCTGCAAAATGTGCGATTTTGTTGACCTTTCGTACTTCTGATTGTATGTTATATACTATAGGATGCCTGTTATATTACGTAATTAAACTAATGAACTAAAATGCAAGTTTATACATGGTTATGTGTTTGCTTACACTACCAGTCAAACCTTTTTAAACAGTAAGATTAATCATTTTTTAAAGAAGACTTTTCTGCTCACCAAGCCTGCATTTATTTGATCCAGAGTGCAGTAAAATTGTAAATTATTTTTAATATTTAAAATAACTGCTTTCTACGTGAATATATGTTAAAATGTAATTTATTTCTGTGGTCAAAACTGAATTTTCAGCATCATTACTCCAGTCTTTAGCATCACATGATCCTTCAGAAATCATTCTAATATACTGATTTGCTGTTCAAGAAACATTTCTGATTATTCGCAATGTTAAAAACAGCTAAGTAGAATTTTTTTCAGGTTTCCTTGATGAATAGAAAGATCCAAATATCAGCATTTATCTGAAATAAAAAGCTTTTGTAACATTATGCACTATACTATTTAAAAGCTTGGAGTCAGTATAATTGTTTGGGGGAAGAAAATTATACAAATTAATACTTTTATTTAGCAAGGATGCTTTAAATTGATCAAAAGTGATGAGAAAGACATTAATAAAGTTACAAAAGATTTATATTTCAGAAAAATGCTGTTCTTCTGAACTTTGTTTATTAAAGAAACCTAAAAAAAATTCTACTCAGCTGTTTTCAAAGTAATGCTAATAATAACAAATGTTTTTTGAGCAGAAAATCAGAATATTAGAATGATTTCTGAAGGATCATGTGACTGGAGTAATGAAATCAGCTTTGAAATCACAGGAATAAATTACATTTTAAAATATATTCAACTAGACAGCAGTTATTTTAAATAGTAAAAATATTTTACAATTTTACACTTTTGATGAAATAAATGCAGGCTACATGAGCAGAAGAGACTTCTTTAAAAAACATTAAAAATGACTGGTAGTGTATGTGTGACAAAAGGAGTCTGGAGAGTTTTTTTTTGCTTTTGTGTATTATATTTGTGTGTTGTCTTACAGCATCTGGTCCTTCTAAGGACACGTTGCCCGGTCCGTACCCCAGAACTCCAGAGGAGATGGCGGCAGCGGCCAAGAAATACAACATGACGCTGGAAGATTACAAACCTCATCCTGACGATGGCATGGGGTGAGTGTCTGTCAATGAATAATGTGTTTAGTTTCCAGAAAGATGAATGGAAAACATATTTAAATATGTTTGCTACTGTTACGCAGGTACGGCGATTACCCCATGCTGCCGGAGCGATCACAGCAAGAGAGAGACCCCTGGTATCAGTGGGACCATCCTGATCTCAGGAGGAACTGGGGAGAGCCTGTAAGAACCGCAGTTTAACCTCCATCCATTTTGCTTGATGCATCCACACAAGTGATCTCATTGCACACATGCATTCACAAAACAAAAACAATTTTTCATGCTGCTTTTCAGTTTCATTTCCATGCATCTATGGCATATAATCTTTAAAACACCATGCATTTTTGCCCACGTGGTTACACACCACTTGTGAAGCTTATCATTATTCTTTAATTAAGACATTTTTAAGTAAAAAATGAGTTTATAATCCATAAAAATGCTTCCTCCAGTGTAAAAGTTCAGCTTTTGTTGCCTCTCACATCCAGATCCACCCACGTATTTGTTTTGAACAGTTTTGGCTTGTAAACAGAGCTTGATCTGTGCAGATTTCTCTCCTGATTCAGACCAGGCGACTGAAGGAAGCAAATATTTTGTGACGTTGTGTCTGCGTTTGTAGATGCACTGGGACTTTGACATGTACATCAGGAACAGGGTTGACACGTCTCCGAGCCCCGTGGATTGGAGGACCATGCGGAATCAGCTGCTGGGCTTCATGGGCTTCATGCTGCTGATGTTTGGTTTGGGCGAGATGTTCCCTTGCTACCAGCCCGTGGTGAGTAGAATGAGAACGAGGTTAATTTCCAGAATATTTCAAGGGGAAGTGTGTTATTCCTGCACCACTAGCAAAACTAGGAATTGCAAACTTTTTAGAAACAGTTGTAATTGTTTGCAACTGATTACTCACTATTGTTATTTTAGTATTATTGAGATGCTATAATTTAAGTTTATAGTAAAATACAGTTTTAGCATTGTTTTCCACAGATGTTATGAATGAGTGTCACCATCAGTGTTTTTCTCTTTCCAGGCTCCTAAACAGTATCCGTACAACAATCTGTATCTGGAGAAAGGTGGTGATCCTGAGAAAGAACCAGAACCTGTCAAACATTTTGAAATCTAATGCTAGAAACCTGTGTTTCATAACTTGTGTATATTTCTGTCTCTCTAATAAAGTTAACTTAAAAGTCAACTGTTGGGTTTGTCATTTCTCACTGTCATAAATAATAATATAAATAAAATTTTTATTATAACATTTTTTTTTAACAAGGAGAACATCTGTTGTTTTATGTAAGCTGAGAGTATGTTGTGCAGATTTGTGCTAGATACATGCATTTATTTCAGATTTTATACATATATATATATATATACACTACCAGTCAAAAGTTTTTGAACAGTAAGATTTTAATTGTTTTTAAAGAAATGTTTTCTGCTCACCAAGCCTGCATTTATTTGATTCAAAGTACAGCAAAAACAGTAAAATGCTTGAAATATTTTTACTATTTAAAATAACTGCTTTCTATTTGAATATGTTTTAAAATGTGATTTCAAAGCTGATTTTTTAGCATCATTACTCCAGTCACATGATCCTTCAGAAATCATTCTAATATTCTGATTTGCTGCTCAAAAAAAATATTTATTATTATTATGACGTTGAAAACAGCCGAGTAGAATTTTTTCGGGTTTTTTTGATGAATAGAAAGTTTAGAAGAGTAGCGTTTATCTGAAATAGAAACCTTTTGTAACTTTATAAATGTCTTTATCATCACCTTTGATCAATTTAAAGCATCCTTGCTAAATAAGAATATTGGTTTCTATAATTTTCAAAAAAAAAAACAAAAACAATTTTGGATCTTTCTATTCATCAAAGAATCCTGAAAAATATGTACTCAACTGTTTTAAAACTTAATAATAATAATAATTGTTTCTTGAACAGCAAATCAGAATTTTAGAATGATTTCTGAAGGATCATGTGACACTAGAGACTGGAGTAACGATGCTAAAATTCAGCTTTAAAATCACAGGAATAAATTATATTTTAAAATATATTAAAATAAAAACAGTTATTTTAAATAGAAAAAAATATTTCAAAACTTTACTGTTTTTGCTGTACTTTGGATCAAATAAATAGAAGCTTTTTTTTTAATCAATACAAATATTACTGTCCAGAAACATCTGACTGGTATATATGTATTTTTCTATAGTTTTAAGTCCTTTAACTTAAAGGTCTAAATAAAATGAATTTAATAAGAACACTATGAAGTGTGAAACAGCAATCAGTATAATTGTATATAATTTGTGTGTAACTGGCTTTTTCAGTTTATTCACTTTTGATTTGGGTGATAACATCTCCTTATTTATATATATATATATATATATATATAAAATGTTATAATTTAAGCGATGTTTGCATTAGTTAGTTAGTAGAAATATAAAGCAGGTCGAGCAGATTGAGCAGTTTAATCGTTTTGTAAATACTGTCCCTCGTCGCCTGCCGTACTGAACTACAATTTCGCCCGGGACTACATTCTCCATGAGTGTCGCGCGAGGAGCGCCGCTGAACTCTCTTCAACACACAAACGAGACTAATAATCACAAACAACCGTAAGTACACACACAACACTTACTGTAATCTGACATTTTTAGCATCATCTCGATATAGTGATGTCGTATTGTGTGTGATCGCGATCTGATCCGTGTGTTTGTGTGATTTTTGTAGCGCAGACAGTGAGCAGCAGGTTAATGCTAACGCTAACACCCTCAGATCAGGAATAAACAACTGTGATTTTAAACCCATATCTGTGCTCTATATGACGTGTAGTTTGTGACAATGATAAATTAATCTGACAATGTATATAATGCGATTCTGAGACGTGAGATGTCCTATATTTCACACGGATAAATGAGTTCAGTGCTGCTTTTCTAGTGCTTTCTGTGAGGATTATTGAAGGAATGTGTTAGTATTGTTTGTTAGTACTTGTTTTTGACCTGATATTAAGCTACGTACAGGTTATTTAGGTTGATCTATCGTTGTTAATGCGGAGGAATGACGGGTTGGAGTTGACAGGTGATTCACATGTCTCCTCATGTTCGTTTCTCTTAAGGATTTTGGAGGAAGATGAGGGTGAAGGAGATACTCCGGACGGCCACACAGGCATGGAGTCCTGCAAAAAAGCATCCCACGTACCTGGCCTTAGGTAACTGTGTATATGTGTGTTTTCTCACCTCTAGGCTTGTGCTTGTTTTATTCAAAAAGCTTAAATGGTCTTGTTTTCTTCACTGTCTCGTATCTGCAGGTACTGCAGCACAGCAGCTGGACGCGTCCTTCAACACCAGCTCCGCTCTGGAGATCTTTGAGATGGATTTTGCGGATACATCCATGGACATGAAGCTCAAAGGAACTCTGCCTACATCCAACAGGTCAGTTATTCCCATACAGGTGAAGTTTGGGGTCGGTACGTTTTTTTAAAAAAGCTTTTCTGCTCACCAAGGCTGCATTTATTTGATCAAAATTCAGTAAAATTGTGAAATATTATTAGAATGTAAACTAGCTGTTTTCTAAGTGAATATCTTTTAAGCTGTAATTTATTTCTGTGATCAGAGCTGAATTTTCAGCATCATTGCTCCAGTCTTCATGGTCACATGATTCTTCAGAAATCATTCTAATATGTTGATTTTCTGCTTTTGTTTGATCAAAAATACAGTAAAAATGTGAAATATTATTAGAATTTCAAACAGCTGTTTTCTATGTGAATATCTGTTAAAATGTAATTTATTTCTGTGATCAAATCTGAATTTTCAGCATCATTACTCGTCTTCAGTGTCACATGATCCTTCAGAAATCATTCTAATATGCTGATTTGCTGCGTTTATTTGATCAAACATACTGTAAAAAATATGAAATATTATTCTGATTTAAAATACATCTTCTCTATGTGAATATCTGTTAAAATGTAATTTATTTCTGTGATCAAACGTGAATTTTCAGCATCATTACTCGTCTTCAGTGTCACATGATCCTTCAGAAATCATTCTAATATGCTGATTTGCTGCTCAACAAACATTTCTGATTATTATCAGTGTTGAAAACATTATTATTTTTGTGGAAACCGACATACAGTTTATTTTTTAGGATTCGCAGATGAATGGAAAGTTCAAAAGAGCATAATTTATTTTAAATAATTTTTTTGTAACATTATAAATGTGTTTCATCAATTGAATGCATCCTTGCTGAATAAAAGCATAAATTAAACTGTAAATGCAAATGAATCTTACTTCCTAGCATTGTGGCCGTGACTTTTGCACAGACATACACGTCTCACATTTTCTTTAGTGTACTCATTTGAATGTTATTTCTAAAGCGATTGTGAATGATGACTGGGTGTGTTTGGAATGTTACAGTGTGATCAATCCACACTGAACTGTACAGAAAAATGTAGAATCTACCCCTTAGTTTTTTGACATAAGTGATTGAGTTACAGCAGTTTATTGATGTCTCGTCCTTGACGGTGAATTTAAGTTTATATTAATAGCATTTTCCCCTGGCAGAAATTGAATAGCAGAAATACTGGTTTAACAGCAGTGTTAGTTTAGACAGAGCAATGTGTCAGATGTGTCATCACCCTGCGGGAATGACTTCTGTGTGATCTATCACCCACAAACACGCGTGTGTGAACCTGTTTCTGTGGCGTGTGTCACTGAAGTATTACAGATCAAATTGTTTGCAGCAGCTTTGACATTTAAAAAAATTTCCAGCAGAGTTAAATTTCACCATGTATTTGTGTATTTAGCTTTGCATAAATAGGGAACAAAATAGGGCTTGGAAATAAAAATCCTTGTGAAAAAACAACTAATGAGGTCACTAAACATTAATATATGAAATATGAAAAATTGAAAAAAGGCACTAAATATATATACGTGTGTATGTATATAAAGTATTTACACTGCTGTTTAAAAGTTTGGGATCAGTAAGACTTGCAATGTTTTTTTTTAAAGAAGTCTCTTTTCAAGAAAACAAAAAAAACAGTTCCTGTGATGCAAAGCTGAATTTTCATCATCTTACTGTGTCACAAGATCCTCCAGAAATCATTTTAATATGCTGATTTATTATTAAAATTATTTATGTTGGCAACAGTTGTGCTGCCAGATATTTTTTTGGAACATGTGATACTTTTTTCTGGATTCTTTTTTATGAACAAAAGTTAAAAGAATAGCATTTATTCAGGAATATACATTTTCTTCTAAAAATATATGCCTTTGCTATCACTTTTTATCAATTTAACACATCCTTGCTGAATAAAAGTATTAATTTCCCTCAAAAAAGAAAGAATAAAAATTTACTAACCACAAACTTGAACATGAGTGTATATTTTTTGTATATATTTTTATATATATAAAAAAAATTAAATTAATGCTGTTCTTCATTAAATCCTGAAAAAAAAAAAAATCCAAAATAATTTCTGAAGAATCATGTGACACTGAAGACTGGAGTAATGATGCTGAAAATTCAGATTCGATCACAGGAGTAAATTTTATTTTTAAGTATATTAAAATAAAGTATTAAAGTAGTAATTTCTTTAAAATAAAAGAGAGAATAAAAATTTACTGACCACAAACTTGAACATCAGTGTATATTTTTAGAAAAAAAAGTAAATAAATGCTGTTCTTTTTACCTTTTTGTTTATTAGAATCCTGAAAAAAAAAAAAAAGAAAAATCATTTCTGAAGGATCATGTGACATTGAATTCAGTTTTAATCACAGGAATAAATTATATTTTAAAGTATATTCAAATAAAGTAAAGTATTAATATATTTTGAACAAAAGAAATAATAAAACTTTACTGACCACAAACTTGAACATAAGTGTATTTTTTAGAAAAAAAAGTAAATAAATGCTGTTCTTTTTACCTTTTTATTCATTAATGAATCCTTAAAAAAAAAAATCAAAAATAATTTCTGAAGGATCATGTGACACTGAAGACTGGAGTAATGATGCTGGAAATTCAGCTGCGCATCACAGGAATAAATTTTATTTTGAAGTATATTAAAATAGAAAAACATTATTTTATATCATAATAATATTTTAACATTTTTTCTGTATTTTTTGATCAAATAAACAAAGTCTTGATGAGCATAAGAAACTTCTTTTAAAAAAGCATTCAAAATCTCACTGATCCCGGACTTTTGAATGGCAGTGTGTGTATATCTGTACATTAATCTCAGCTGAAATAATCAGACATGAGTTGAATTGTGTGTGTGAAGTGTTGCTGGTGTTTGTGTTGATCTTGGTCAGGTTTCACAGTCTGATTTGGGTGGAGTTTGAAATGGACGTGAAGGGATCGGGGCGTCTCATCGGAGGCAGTGAGAACGGCACCGTGACCGTTTTCAACCCAGACTCCATTCTCACCGCGGGAGAGGACGCCGTGATCGGACAGTCCAACAAACACACGGGACCCGTGCGCGCGCTCGACTACAACCGCTTCCAGGTAGAGCTCGGACTCTCGCTTTAGATTCGATCTCATCCGCTGATGCCTTTACAAACGCACGTGTGTTTCCTCCACATCAGAGTAATCTCATCGCATCAGGAGCCAATGATTCCGAAATATACATCTGGGACTTGAACAACTTCAGCAATCCCATGACGCCGGGTGCAAAGTCACAGGTACTTTTTAAACTTCAGTTTGATTATTTCATTTAAACGTTGTGTATTGTTTAGTCAGTGCTCGTCGCATCATAAAGTGACTGCGTTTGTCTCTCGTTGTGTTTCTTCAGCTCTGTGAGGTAAGAAGAAGGTTGTTGGTTCTTGTGAGGGTTTGTGGTGTTTTTGCAGTGGTTTGGGTTCTGGTTAACCTCTAATCTAACATTCAGCTCACTAAACAATGGGTTATTACCTACAAAACAATTCTGAGACAGTCAGACGTCTGCTGAGCAGAGTGTGTTTGCTGGGGTTTGTTGTATTGGATTGATTTTAGTCTGTAATGAATTGCACATCTTTAGCTAGTGATTTGTTGGAATGTCACAAAAATTCTGGTGATTTTAGCTGTGTGCTTGTGCATGTCACTAAATATTACTTGATATTTTTAAATATTATATAAGGTGTCTAAATGGGTAGAGATAGATATATGAGGTCATTAAATAGTGAAATATATATTTTAGGGCTGTCAAACGACGAATCACATACAAAATAAAATTCTGAGTTGACTTGATATGTGTGTGTACTGTGTGTAATTATTATGTATATATAAATACACACAAATTAATGTTTATATTTATGAGAAATATGTTATGTATGAAATATTTTATTTATATATAATATAAATTATATAAAAATTATAATAAATTCATATACTTAGAATTATTTCTTAAATATATACATGAATGTGTTTGTATTTATACATAATAATCACACACAGTACACGCACATATTAGGCAAACTTCTTTTGTATGCGATTAATCGTTTGACAGCCCTAATTAATATTATAATGGAGGTGTAGGTGTAGATAGATGTATGAGGTCATTACATATTAAAATAGATATTTTAATATTATAATGGGTGCCTGAAAGAGTAAAGAGAGCTATATGAGTTCATTAGATACAAAAATAAATATTTTTAATATTATAACTAGTGTCTAAATGGATATAGATAAAATGTATGTTTTAGTATTATAATGCATGTCTAAAAGAGTATAGATATGTATATATGAGGTAATTAAATATTACAATAACTGTTTAATATTATAATGTGGGTCTAAATGGGTATATAAATATTGAATTATATATAAATATTGATTAAATTAAATATTTAAATATTTATTTAAATGCATATAGATAGATTAAATAGGTCACTAAATATTAAAACTGATATATTTTAATATTATAAAGGGTGTCTAAAAGAGTATAGATAGATATATGAGGTCATTAAGTATTGAATTTTTTTATATAACTAGTGTGTACATGGAAATAGATAGATATATGAGGTCATTACATATTAAAATATGTATGTTTTATATAATAATGGGTGTCTGAATGGGTATATATAAATATATGATGTCATTAAATATTCAGATGTGTATATTTTAATATTAAAATGGCTGTCTAAATGAGTATGGAGAGCTATATGAGGTGATTAAATATTAACATAAATATTTTTAATACTATACTGTCTAAGTGGATAGATAGATATATGAGGTCAGTGCATATTAAAAGATGTATGTTTTAATATTATAATGTGTCTAAAAGAGTATAGATAGATATATAAGGTCATTAAATATTAAAATAAATATTTTTAATAAGGTAACTAGTGTTTAAATGGATATAGATTAATATATAAGGTCATTACATATTAAAATATGTATGTTTTAATATCATAACGTGTGTCTAAAAGATTATAGATAGATATATGATGTCATTAAATATTAATATAAATATTTTTAATAATATTAGGAGTGTCTAAATGAGGTAATTAAATATTAAAATAAATATTTTAATATTATTATGGTTGTTCAGCATTTATGTATTAACATTTATGTATTTTAATATTAAAATGAATGTCTAAATCGGAATTTATAGATATGAGGTAATCAAATCTTAAAATATGTGTTTTGATATTATAATGGATGTTTAAATGGTTATAGATTGATATATGAGGTCACTAAATATTTAATTTAATATATTTTAATATTATAATGATTGGCTAAATGGGTATATATCTGTATATGAGGTCACTAAATATTAAAATATATGTATTTTATTATTATAATGTTTGGGTTTTGATTAACCTCTTCTTTAAACTCTCTTAGTAAAGTTCAGCTTCTGTGATTATTTGTTTTCTGGGTTTTGGATGGTTTTGTAGTCCGTAATGAATCGGTGAGTGTTTTGAGTGGAGTCACAGGTGTTGTGCCGGTTCTGTCCGTGTGTTTGTGCGTGTGTTAGCCGGCGGAGGACGTGAGCGTGGTGGCGTGGAACAGTCAGGTGCAGCACATACTGGCATCCGCAAACCCCAGCGGGAAAGCCGTCGTCTGGGATCTGAGGAAGAACGAGCCCATCATCAAAATCAGTGACCACAGCAACAGAGTAAGAACATCCTCTGCCTCTGAGCCTCTGATTTTTTCTTTACTAAGCAAAGCAGTTGACATAAAAAACACGTTTGGAACCTGTTGTGTGATGTATGTCAGATGCACTGCTCTGGGATGTTGTGGCATCCAGATGTGGCCACTCAGCTGGTTCTGGCGTCAGAGGACGACAGACTTCCTGTCATACAGATGTGGGATCTCCGGTTTGCAACCTCACCTCTCAAAGTCCTGGAGAATCACACCAGGTAGAGATTCACTCAAACCCTGTCAGATTCCACTTCTGCAAGCTGCTTTGATTCTCCTGCACACGTGTGACGTTCTTTCAATGTTCCAGAGGAATTCTGTCCATCTCATGGAGTCAAGCCGATCCAGAGCTGCTTCTGAGCAGCGCCAAAGACAACCGGATCATGTGCTGGAACCCAAACACCGGAGAGGTGCGTTTTTTACGTTTGCGCATTTGTCGGACACTTCTATTCTAATTGAATTGTATTGCATTCAAAATATGCATATGATCAGTTCATGCATTTCTTGAGAATCAAACCTTTGACTTTGATTTTGAACAAAATAAGAACGTTAAACTGAGAATAGATTACAGTTTAAAAGTAATTTTATTGCAAATTGTTTTTTTAGTATATTTAAATTATATATGATTATAAAAGTAAAACATTGTATTATTTTCCTATGAATAATATGTAATAAAATATACATTGATGATGATGATGACTATTATTATTATTAGGGTTACAATTCTCTACAGTGTAAGTTTTGTATGCTTAATATTTTTAATTTCAGAGATTCATTTTCACAGATATACCAATATTACTAAATTAAATATATGTTAAATTATACAGAAAATAATAATACATTTTATTGTTTACCATTATATATAAAATATAATACAATCTACATTTTGTTATTATTATTATTATTATTATTAGCGTTAAAGGTCTCTACTGTGTCATTTTTGTATGCTTAATAATTTTTATTTCAAACATTCATATTCACAGATATACCAATATTACTAAATGAAATATGTGTTAAATTATACAGAAAGTAATAATACATTTTATTGTTTATTATCATATATAAAATATAATAAAATCTACCATTTTTATTATTATTATTATTATCATTAGGGTTAAAAGTCTCTACTGTTTTATTTTTGTATGCTTAATATTTTTAATTTCAGAGATTTTCATTTTCACAGATATACCAATATTACTAAATTAAATATATGTTGAATTATACAGAAAATAATAATAAATGTAATTGTTTATCATCATATATAAAATATAATAAAATCTATTATAGAATAAACAACATAAAATATAATAATATTAAAATGCATTGTTTCTAGGACAATTTAACATACATATTTATTATATATAATGTGTAATAAAATATTTATTATTATTAATATTATTATTATTATTAATAAATATATAATAAATATACTAATTTTAATAATTTTTTCAATAATTATTACAATTCATAATCCAATTTTATTAATACCAGTACCTGTTTTTTTAATAACTTAATAATATTTTTTTTTATTATAATTTTAATATTTTTCTCAAACAGCTTTTTACCAGGATTAATCAAATCATAGAAGTACATTGTTTGCATTATCTCTGGATCACATTTCACATGTATTGACCATCATGCCTCGTCTCTCTCGTTTTAGGTGATTTACGAGCTGCCGACAGCCAATCAGTGGTGTTTCGATGTGCAGTGGTGTCCTCGTAACCCCGCCCTCCTGTCAGCCGCATCGTTTGATGGACGGATCAGCGTGTACTCTGTGATGGGAGGATGTCTTCAGCAACATCAGCACAGCACGGTGGACCAGGTGAGAACATTAAACCTGCTTTTCTCTGAGGAATGACGATCGCATCACTGACTCCTGATGGTTTGTATCTCTCTCTGTTCTTAGATCTCAGCTTCGTTTGACACCAACGACCCGTTTGGAACCGGTCAGACTCTTCCCCCTCTGCAGGTTCCTCAACCCACAGTCGAAACCACCATCATCCCTCCTCTGAAAAAGCCGCCCAAGTGGGTACGGAGGCCCGTAGGAGCGTCTTTCGCTGTGAGTATTCCAGAGACTTTGAAAAACCTGTTGTGAATGTCCTGCGAGTCTCTACTCACATGTGTCTCCTCCAGTTCGGAGGGAAGCTGGTGACGTTTGAGAACCCTAAAGTGGCTCCTCAGCAGCAGACGGCGCAGCCGATCCAGCGACAGGTGCACGTGAGCCAGGTGACCACAGAGACGGAGTTCCTCCAGCGCTCGGCTGAGCTGCAGGCCGCTCTGCAGGCTGGATCCTTCACCAACTACTGCCACAGCAAGGTCATGAGCGCCTCCTCTGACGCTGAGCAGGACATATGGAGGTTCCTCATGGTACAAACATTCACATTTACAGAAATAGTGCACAGAAAATTCTTGTTTTCTTCCTTGATGATGCCATAAAACCCAGCTTCATTCAACCTGAGGAAAAGCGTAGTATTAGTCTTAAATGTGACACTGGAGCACAAAACCAGTCTTAAGTATCACGGGTATATTTGTAGCAATAGCCAACAATACATTGTATGGGTCAAAATTAACAATTTTTCTTTTATGCCAAAAATCATTAGGAAATGAAGTAAAGATCATGTTCCATGAAGATATTTTGTACATTTCCTACTGTAAATATATCAAACTTTTTGATTAGTAATATGCGTTGCTAAGAACTTCATTTGGGCAACTTTAGAGGTGATTTTTTTTTTTCAATATTTTGAATTTTTTGCAACCTCAGATTCCAGATTTTCAAATAGTTGTATCTCGACCAAAATATTTCTGCAGGTCTGAAAGTCTTAATTTGTTCTATGAATGCCTAAAAAACTTTGAAATGAGCATGGTAAAGCATGGAAATAAATGTTGCATGCACTTCAAAAAAAAAAAAATATATATATATATATATTGTATCTGTTTTTGTTTTTTTGTATAAGTATCTACACATCCTTAAGTCAGGATACATTTCCTTGAGATGCAAAATGTGTGGAAAGATATGAAGTCTGAGAAACTGAACAAAATGATCAATTTCAGATACAGATTTTGCGTTTTTTTTTATTTTTATTTTTATGTTGGGTAGGGCTGCACAAATCAAAATCTATTTGTGATTTTTCCACAGAAAATTGTGATTTTAAAATTATAAATGAATTAGATTAAAAAAAAAAAAAAAGAACTGCACATTTTGGTCAATATGTTGTTATTATTAATAATAATAATAACAATAATTAATAGAAGTATTGCTAAATAAAATCTTAAAAAATACAAAAATAATAATAATACAGTTGTTATATTTTTCACTGTAAAAAAAACAACAAAAAAACATTTTTAATAAAAATAATATTATAATAATATTAAAAAGTACATTTTATGTTGCCTCTGTAAAAATACTAATATTTATGACTTTTAATTTCTTGATTTTTGTCACCAAACCATCAAACATCACGGCGCTTTTAAAGCTTCTCTGTTGTTAATAAGTCTAGTCTCACAAGAATGCTATATTACGATTTCTGTTTTTATTTCAGATTCTAGAGAGCATTTGATTAAACAGAAAATCACAATGATGTTGAGTTCATGCTTTCCCTGGGAGTCAAACCTGTGACTTTGGTGTTGCAAGCACTGTACTGTTCAAAACACCGAAATAGAGAATATAGATGATCTTAAAGCTGTCATATTCATACTAAAAGCCACAAAACTTTTTTGCTTTGAGAACAGATGCGTATATAAGTTTCAGATAAAATGCATGACTGTTTAGCTGTGGAAATGTTTGATTTGTTGTTCTGTGTTTTTCACAGGTTAATTTTGAAGATGAGGCACGTTTGAAGTTTTTGCGACTGCTGGGCTTCAGTAAAGACGAGCTGCAGAGAAAGGTGTGAAATGCCATCAAACTACATTCAGCAGTCATTATATTAGGGGAGAGAGCGGGGTAAACTGTGCCACCTATTTACTGAAGTTATCCAATAAAAATAAAACATTTGTTCTAAATGCATGAGATATTATGCCATTTTCTAGACTAAGACAGTGACACAGCTTACCCACTGACACATCTTACCCCCACCTCATTACTTTTCAGATATTTTGCAATGAAAATCTTTAAAAGAGGAATAAAAAAGGACTTTTGATCAAATAATGCATGTGTTTTTTTTTTTATCAAAAGATAAAATCATGCATTATTTTACCATAACAGTCGTTCGTATGACTTATGCACTGTGTTTCTAGTTTTGTGATGATTCTGATCTCTCTTTCTGCAGATCTCAGCGTGTTTGGGGAGGAAGCTTCATCCGAACGGTTTAGATGTGAATGATCTGGCTGAGAAGATGCAGTCGCTTTCTGATCAGGTTTGTTTCAGCTGTGTTTTACTATCAGCACATGCATGCTAATATCTCATGTTTTAATCTGCCTGATGTTGAATTATCCAATCAGAGAGCAGACGAGTCGGGCGGCGCTGCGGAGGGTTTGCCCTGCCGTGAGTCTCCTGCTGATTTCTTTAGTCAAATACCAAAGAAAGAGAAAAACAAAGAGCCCTTCCAGATCCCAGTATCCTCAGGTGAGCGTCTCCATTGGACATGCACGTTAATAACGTTATGATTTTGATGCTGAGAGATTAATGGAGTGCTGTGTTGAGCAGATACGGACGGTTTGATCAGTCAGGCTCTGTTGGTGGGGAACTTCGAGGGCGCGGTGGATCTGTGCCTGAACGACGGCCGATTCGCCGAAGCCATCCTCCTGTCAATCAGCGGAGGGGAGGAGCTACTGAAGAAGACCCAGCAACGATACCTCAACCGACAGACAAACAGCATCTCCATGGTAACCGCCTGTTACAATTATCATCTGTGCGTGATGTATCATTATTCACTCCCATCTCTACGGTAACGCTTATTTATTTAGACATTTAGCGGACGCTTTTATCGAAAGTGACTTACAAAAGAGGACAATGGAAGTGATAAAAAATAAATATGGTGATATAGTAAATACCATGTAAATATGGTATTTTTTACTATTTATTTTACTATTTTTATTATTTACTATTATTTATACTAATAATGGCAACAACATATGAATAGTATTTTAATAATGATGATGATATAATAATTATAATAATAATTTTGTTTCGTACACAGAGCATATTTATTTATTGTTGTCGTCGTCTTGTTATTGATTATTATAATAAGATAACCAATAATAATAATTACTATAAAAATACTAGCACTACTACTACTAATAATAACAATAATGTTAATTAATATAATAATGACAATAACAATACTATTTAGAATACTAAATTAATGATAATAATAGTTGTTATTATTAAAGTATTAAATAAATTATGTTAGTATTACTCTTATTACTCTTTATATTATTATGGTTATTATTGATTATAAAAAAAAGACTAAATTATAATAATAACAAAAATAATTCAGTGAATAATAAGTAGACAACTAATAACAATAACAATAATATTTAAAATAACAATAATGCTAATAATAATAATTAAAAAATAAAACTTATTACTTAAAATAATAATAATAATAATAATAATTACTTTAAAAAAAATTAAAATATTATTAAGTAATAAGTATTGTTATTGTTACTAGTATTCCTATTCTGGTCATTATATGTCTTTTATTATTCTTTTTATTACTATTTTACTATTATTTATTTATTTACTACTATTATTTATGCTAATTATAGCAACAACAATAAATGGATAGTATTTTAATAATAATGGTGATATAATAATAATAATAATAATAATTATTATTATTATTATTATTATTATTATTAAAATACTATTAAATTGCTGTTACTGTTATTAGTATTGTTGTTATTCTTTTTATTGTTAGTCTGTTATTGTCAATAATAATAATTACTTTTTGTTTAATCATTATTCTAAATTCTTATTAAAATATTAAATAATAATTATTGTTGTTACTAGTATTCATATTCTGTTCATTATGTATTGTATTATTCTTTAATAAATGCTAATAATAGCAACAACAAATGAATAGTATTTTAATAATAACGATGATGATGATATTATAATAATAATAAATTATTATTATTATTATTATTATTATTAAAATACTATTAAATTGTTGTTGCTGTTATTGGTATTGTTGTTATTCTTTTATTATTAGTCTGTTGTTGTAAATAAAAATAATTACTTTTTGTTTAATCATTATTCTAAATTCTTATTAAAATATTAAATTATAATTGTTGTTATTGTTACTAGTGTTCATATTGTGATCATTATATGCCTTATATTTTTTTTATTACTATTTTACTATTATTATTTATTTACTATTATTAATTATGCTATTAATAGCAACAGCAATAAATGAATAGTATTTTAGTAATAATGATGATGATGACTTAATATTAATAATAATAATATTGATTATTATTATTTTTTTTTATTAAAACAGTTACATTGTTGTTGTTAGTATTATTTTTCTTTTATTATTCTGTTATTTTATTATAGTCTGTTATTTATAGCAATTATTTTTATTATGATGATGATTATTATTAAAATGCTAATTTGTTGCTGTTATTAGTATTGTTGTTATTATTTTATTAGTCTGTTATTGTCAGTAATAATAAAAATAATAATAATATTAATTATTATTGGGAAAGTCAAATGAATGGCTGTATTAATTTGTTTTTTTCCCTCGTCAGCTGATCTCGTCAGTGGTGACCCAGAACTGGCGTGATATCGTCCAGAGCTGTGAGCTGGATAACTGGAAGGAGGCGCTGGCGGCCCTGCTGACCTACGCTGACCCGGAGGAGTTCGCTCGTCTCTGCGGTAAGAACATCACAAGTGTAATCAAATTTCGTAATAGTCTTCATTATATAAGAGCTCCGAATGCAGCTCGTCCAATCAGAGCTCAGAGTCTAGAGTGATTGACAGCTCTGTGTGTGTGTTTGTGTAGATACTCTGGGCTCTCGTCTGCAGGCTGAAGGCACAGAGAAGCGTTGTCTGCAGGCCTGTTTGTGCTTCATCTGCTCGGGGAACATCGAGCGTCTGGTGGAGTGCTGGACGTCCCAGAGAGACTGCTCGTCTCCGCTCGCGCTGGAGGTCACGATCACGCTCACTCTTTCACATTAATATTAGGTGAATGCTATTGTACGCTGACCTCTGTGCTCATGTGTGTCTGCAGGATCTGGTGGAGAAGGTGATGATCTTGCGAAAGTCCATCGAGCGTCTGCGTAACGGCGAGGTTTGCGTTCAGAGCTCAGCGCTGACCGAGAGGCTCATCCAGTACTCCAGCATACTGGCGTCACAGGGCAGCTTGAGTTCAGCGCTCAACTACCTGCCCGACACCTCCGAGCAGGTACACACACTAATGCACACACATGTATACTTCACACGTGAGCAGCTCATGATTTCCAGCAGTCCAGCTTTCAGTGTTTTTTTTTCAACAAAGTAAAATAAATCAAAGAAATTGAATTAAGACACCCATAAATATATATAGTATAGTATTTTTATTATATATATATATATAGCGTGAATATATACTTTTTTTTTATTATAATGTTTTATTGTTCTGTAAAATTATTATTTTTATTTTAAAGTACAATGCTGTTATTTTTATTTGAATTTTTGCTTTAGAATGCTTATAATAAAATAAAAGTTAAATAAATAAATAAAATAACTATGATTAAATACTAATTTTAATTGTAGTGTGTAATATTGCTGTAGTAATATATTTCTTTACTGTTTTTTTTATTGTTAATAAAATAATTCAATACTAATAAAAATTAATAAGAATATTATTATTAAGTACTAATTTTTTTATTTTACAGAACAGTACTATTATTGCTACTTTAGAATAGAAGTAATTAAAAATAATATTAATTATTATTTAATACTATTTTATTGTATGGTGTAATTTTATTGCTATAGTAATATATTACTTTGAGTACATTTTAAAAAGCATAACATGTAAAACAGTAATAGTGATTATTATTATTATTATTAAATACTCCATATTTAATTTACAGAACAGTAGTATTATTGCTTTTATAATTTTTATAATTTCATAAAATTTAAATAATTAAAAAATAATATTAATTATTATTTAATACTATTAAATTGTACAGTGTATTTTTTTTATTGCTATAGTGGTATATTACTGAGTAAATTTTATAGTTTAATAAATTAAATGATAATTTAAAAAGCGTAATATTTAAAACAGTAATAGCGACTTATTATTATTATTAAATCTTTTTTTTTTTTAATTTTACAGAACAGTAATAGTATTGCTATTTAAATTTTTTTAATTTCATAAAATAGAATTAACTATAAAATAATATTAATTATTATTTAATACTAATTTATTGTACTGTGAAATTTTTTTATTTCTATAGTAATATCTTACTTCATTAAGTACATTTTATATTTTAATAAATTAAATAATTAAAAAACATAATATTTAAAACAGTAATAGTGATTATTATTATTAAATACTCAATTTGTGTTTTACAGTACAGTAGTATTATTGCCATTTTAATTTTTTTAATTTCATAAAATAGAAATAATTGCAAAATAATATTAATTTTTTAATACTTGTGTAAATAATATTTTTTTATTGCTATAGTAATATATTACTTTATTGAGTAAATGTTATAGTTTAATAAACTAAATAACTTAAAAAGCATAATATTTAAAACAGTAATAGCTATTATTATTATTATTATTATTCAGAAATATAAACATGGGAGGTAAGTGTGTCCTGTATGTGTGTGTTTGTGTGATTTTAGGCTGGTGTTCGGATGTTGAGAGAGCGACTGTCACATGCCAAGGGTGACATCCTGCAGAGACCGCAGCCGTCTGCGCCAGCAGGAGGCGCTAAAGCACCGGCAAGCTCACACACTCCCGCAGCACACACACAGGTGATCTGCTTTTATGTGATGATGATGATGTGCATGCTGTATGCTGATGATCAGCAGCAATTATTTGCTTTCTGATGGCCTTGATAAAACTGCACCTCTGTTATTGGATGTTGTGAAAGTCGATTCCTGTTTGCACAGGAATAGGAGTGTGTGTGGTCTTTAGGGAGTTTTGTTGGAGCAGAACAAGATTATAGTTTGATTGTGAACGATTAATCAGTGATTAATCAATTCTAAAGATACAAATTTGTCTTTGTAATTTCTTAACTAGTGTTACTTTAGTATAAAGTACAGTTTTTGTGCTTGTTATTTTATGACAAAAAAAGATTAAATTAAAATTAAATTAAAATATCAAATAATGATTCAATAAAAATATAAATATTTAAAATAATTCCAAAAAATCTATTTAGCTTTATTTTTAATTTTGTTTATTTTTTATTTGTAAATTAAAGTGTTTTTTTTTTTTTTAAGTTTTAGTTATTTTAGCACATCTGAAACTTATTTTTTCAGTTACATCATGACATATTGGATGAGGTTAACCAGTAATCCAGTAGTTATTTTAGGCATGTGTTGATGTGTTGTAATGTGTGTTCAGGGGCCGTACGCGTCCACGGCTCATCCTCAGATGCCCCAGCCCGTGCAGCAGCCGACGCCCCGTCTCTTCACCCCTCAACCGCGGCCGGAGTCTGCTGCTCCTCTTCCTCCTCCTGTTTCCGGAGCATCACGTCCAGGCCTGAGACCCGCCTACCCACAACACCCCGCCACAGCTTCCGGTACCTGTCAATCAAAATACACACCAATCATTTAAATACTGATCAACACGCTACTGTATAAGTCTGTATAAGATGTCCACATCAAAACAAATGTATCTCCATAGAAAGCACATTGAATGTAAGTAAAGTGTCTACTTTTAAGGTTTCAAATAAGCTTTAGGAAAATAAAATTTGGTTGAAACTGTCATTCAGTGTAACAATATTTATGTAAAAAGTCAAACAACATGCTTATTCTGACTCTACATATTAAAATATATAAAAGAATAAGAGAGCATATTCAATTTTATTGTTTTAAATGAGTAAAAAATTCTTACTAACAAATGGGTAAAAAATATAGAATTACAACTATTACAGTATGTCATAAATTGATTTTTGTAGTAAATATGCCTGACAATATTGTTACACTGAATGACATAAAATTAGTAAATTAGGGATAAAATGATTTTTTTTTTAATTAAAATATTAATAAAATATTAATTAAAATATTTTTTTTCTCAGAAAAAACAAAAACAAACATGCAAATAAATTAAACAGAAAATAACACCAGTTTAAAGCAGCATTACACTTATTGTTTTTATGCTTAAACCCTTCTTCGTCTTTGACCTGTAAACATTTGGGGTCGGTAAGATTCTTAAAAGAAGTCTTTTCTGCTCAACAAAGCTGTGTTTATTTGATCAAAAATGCAGTACAAAATTCTGATATATTTTTATAATTTCAATCAGCTGTTTTCCATGTGAATATAGGTTAAAATTAAATTTATTGCCATGACCAAAGATGTATTTTTGCCACGCTACTCCAGATTTTTACAGGCCCAGGAGAATGAATGAACAAACACACAGTTGTTGCTCTACCAAAGCATTCTCACCTTTATTCATTTTAAGATATAGTGATATTTCTACAAACGGCATCATCCCGGATGTCTCACACATCCAATCAAAGTATTGAAGAAATATATCAGGGTGCTTAAAGTACTTGAATTTTACTTTTTAAAATATAAGGTGTAAAACCCTTGAAAATAGCAATATTCCTAAAGAGGTCCTTGAAAAGTGCTTGAATTATTGAAAGACAATGTGTTTAATTTTTTCCATAAGCACAGATCTTTTGACTCAAAATTCACACAATTTAAAAAGCATCATACTTTTCTTTGCTTATTTCAGTTAGTGTCATTAAACTAGCGAGCTAAGCCAGTAGTACTGACAGTGTTGTGTAAACATGGCTGAAGATGCGAAAAGAGCAATAGATGAACTGAATCAATTGAGTCATTTACGCTGGAACCGCTCCGGTTGATTCAAAATTGTGACTCGATTGTTCATTTTAAGCGATTCACTAGCAAAAGCCAGATTCAATTAAAAGAGCCATTCATTTAGAATTTCAATATCGCTTGCTTAAAAAGCACGTATAGTGATGGGTGAAATGGAGCTTTTCAAAACTCCACTTTGCGTCGCATAATGATTCACTGATTCACAGTCGGCTCGTGTATCGCAAATCATTTGTTTGAGATCGGGACTTCAAATCGCGTATCGCAAATCATTTGATTTTAGTGGAACAGGATGAATCATTTGATTCATTTCGCGAATTGAATAATTCAAATAAAATGATTCACCCACACGCAAAATTTCGATGTGAATCAAATGATTCGCAATCCAGTGCTACCAGTCCTGATCTGAAATGAATCATTATTCAGATCGGGACTTCAAAATGCGTATCGCAAATCATTTAATTTAGAGCGAAATGGGTTTGTGGATCATTTCTCGATTGAATAATTCAAATCAAATGATTCACGATATGCAAAGGTCCGATCTAAGTCAAATGATTCGCGATCCTGTGCTCCAAGTCCTGATTTGAAATGACGATTCATGAATCATTATTCAGATCAGGGCTTCGGAGCGTGACTCGTGAATCATTTGATTTCGATCAGAACCTCGGAGCAGGCTCGTGAATCTTTTGTTTTAGATAGGAGCACGAGTCACGAATCATTTAATTCAGATCAGGACTTCAGTGTGCATGTGGTGAATCATTTGTTTCAGATCAGGATTTCGGAGCCGTTTTGTGAATCTTTTTCAGATTTTTTTTCTTAAACAGTAGAAAACATCAAGCAATTAAGCCAGTACAGTTACAAAAACAAAACAAAAAAAAAGAAACATGCACAACTGCAAATCCCTTAAGAAAATTAACCGTGGTTTTACTATAGTACAACTTTAGTATACTTCGTAATACTTTGCATGTGCTTTACCTTATTTTTGCCATTGTTTTAATAGTATATTTTATATCTGTTTTAGAATTTGAAAATCAAAAAGAAGTGTTTGAAAAGTCCTTGAAAGTCCTGAAATTTCATTTTACAGTATCTGTGCAAACCCTAAAGTTATCTTATATGGATAGGAAAGAAATATAATTGTTTATTGTAAGGTGTTTTTTGCAGATTGTAAGATGTATTTTGCAGTTTGTCTAGCTGTCTAGATGTGTTGGTTTCAGTTCCCTATCAGAAATAGCATCAGCACAGTGTTTATGTGTGTGAAAGAGAAAGAACATGAAGTACATCTGTTTGAGAGAGAAAAGGCCAGAGAGTGAAGCCTTGAAAAAATATTAACACAAAAAAATGATAAAAATTAAAATAAATATATATATATATATATACTGCTGCTCAAACGTTTGGGATCAGTAAGACTTGTAATGTTTTTTTCTAAATGCTCATCAAGGCTGCATTTATTTAATTAAACATGCAGAAAAAACAGTAATATTGCAAAATGTTATTACAATACAAAATAATGGTTTTTGTTTTAATATACTTTAAAATAGAATTTATTCCTGTGATGAAAAGCTGAATTTTCATCAGCTGTTACTCCAGTCTTAAGTGTCACATGATCCTTCAGAAATCATTCTAAAATGCTGATTTATTATTAGAATGATCAGTGTTGTTTTTTTCAGGATTCTTTGATCAAAGTAAAGAGAACAGCATTTATTTAAAATAGAAAGGTTTTCTGACAATAAACACTACTGTTTAAAAGTTTGGGGTCAGTACATATTTCTTTTTTTTGTTTTTAATTAATACTTTTATACACCAAGGATGTGTTAAATTAATAAAAAGTGCCAGCATAGATTTACTTAGTTAGAAAAGATTTATGTTTTGAATAAATGCTGTTCTTTTTAACTTGTTATTGATCAAAGAATCCTGAAAAAAAAGGTTAAAAAAGTATTTGTCAGCACAACTGTTTCCAACATTGAAATTCTAATAATAAATCAGCATATTAGAATGATTTCTGAAGGATCATGTGACGCTTAAGACTGGAGTAACAGCTAAAGAAAATTCAGCTTTGCATCACAGGAATAAATTATTTTTTAAAGTATATTAAAATAAAAACCATTATTTTATATTGTAAAAACATTTTTGCAATATTACAGTTTTTTTTTTCTGTATTTTTCATCAAATAAATGCAGCCTTGATGAGCAGAACTTCTTTAAAAAACATTACAAGTTTTACTGATCGGTTTGTGTGTGTATATATGTATGTATATGTGTATGTGTGTGTGTGTGTGTGTATATACATATATATATATATATATATATATATATATATATATATATATATGTATATTTACAGCTTTAATTAACCATGGTTAATGTACACACTGTGGTGCCTGTGATGTTTTGCTCCTGCAGGTTTTCCTCCATCTCAGCCGTTTGCTCAGTCTGGTCCTCTTGGAGGTCCGGTGGGTTTCATGTCTGGCCCATCAATGCCCTCCTCCAGCCTGGCGGGTCCCTCAGTGCCACCCTCCTCTCCACCGGGTCCCATGATGCCCGGCGGCGTCCCCATGATGTCTGCTCCTCCCGCCCCAGGATTCTTATCGCCCACGTCTCTGCCGGGCGGCCCGTTGCCCTTGTTCCCAGGCGCTCCTCACGCACAAGCTCCAGTGCCTCCTCCCGGCGGGGCGTATCCTCCTCTCGGAGCCGGGTATCCTCAGGGCGGCCCTGGAGCGCCAGCGGCAATGAGCTTCAGTGGCGCCGGCATCCCGCCTCCACCGACAGGTACATGCAGAGACGTCTGGAGGAAGCGCTGAAGACAGCCGTGTCTCATATGTGTATTTCTATTGATCCTGCTGTTTGATTTCCAGGATATTTCCCATGGCTGATGTGCCTCACAGAAGAGGAAGGTGACAGGGAGAGAGATGTGTGTGTGTGTGTGTGTGTGTGTGTGTGTGTGTTTAAGAGGGACAGCAGCAGTCCAAACTCGGCTCTTCTAATATTTAATGCTGACTGATTATAAATAATTTGCATATTTGCACACTGATCATGTGCTTCCTGTGTGATCTCTCTGAGCTTCATGCGCACTAGTGTTTGTTTGACCTCTCAGTGCTGACTTTAAGTTTGCTGTGTGAGTCTTACATTATATGATGATATAAACAGACTAAGAAATGTCTACACTAATGTTCAAAAGTTTGGGGTTGGTAAGATTTTTTTAAAAGACAACTCTTCTGCTCATAGAAGCTGCATTTATTTGATCAAAAATACAATAGAATAAAAATTATGTGGCAGTTTTATAAAATAAATATTTTTAAAACAAATATTTGAATATAAAACAATTCTAAATCTAAAAAAAAGTATTTTTAATTTTAAAAATTGTGAAACGTTATTACTATTTCAAACAGCTGTTTTCCATGTAAATATCTGTTAAAATGTAGTTGATTGCTGTGATCAGAGCTGAATTTTCAGCATCAATACTCCAGTCTTAAATTTAAAAATATATATAAATAAATGTTTTTATAAAAAAAATTGTTAAATATTATTCTTATTTAAAATAGCTCTTTTCTGTGTGCATCTATGTGAAAATGTAATTTATTTCTGTGATGCACAGCTGAATTTTCAGCATCATTACTCCAGTCTTTAGCGTCACATGATCCTTCAGAAATCATTCTAATATGCTGATTTGCTGCTCAACAAACATCGGATTATTATCAGTGTTGAAAACAGTTGTGCCGCACAATATTTTACATCATACGTTTTTTTTTTTTTCAGGATTCACAGTTGAATAGAAAATTCAAAAGAACAGCATTTATTTGCTATATAAACGTTGCTGGATCTTACTCACCCCTAAACCTTTGAATGCTAGTGTAAGCCAGACAGAAAGAGAAGCTACAGAGACACTTCAGTCACTCTCAAAAAAGTCTGTAAAGATGCAATGGCATTCAGACATTTATAAGTGTGGCCTGAGCGTCTAGATATGTTTTAGTGCTGCTTTATTGATGCATGCATTTATATTTAAATGTAAATGTATGTTTTGTTGACTGATCCACTGTAATTGTGTGAATATTCTCCCTTTAGTTCAGGACGGGTGGAACGACCCTCCGGCTGTACGTGCAGGACAACGCAAAAAAAAGGTATTTATAATTTGCATAATGATGTTAGTAATAACAATGCCTTTAACAGCAAACAATATGACCTGTTTTCCACTGCCATGATGCTGCTTCTCTATCTGACTCCGTTCTGCACTTTAATTCAAAGCATTTAAAATATACAGTTAATGCATTCCCTGAGAATCAAACTCATGATTTTGGTGTTGCAAACACCGTGATCTACTGTCTGAGTTTCAGTAAGAAATAAGATGAGTACAAATTTCTCAATATATTGAGACACAGTTGCATAAATCATGTCAAATGTCATAACACAATTCAATGATTGCATAAAATCCCTGAATTAAAGCACTTTGAATGTTGCAGTATGTTCCCTAAAGTATAAAACAATAATGTTTCCAGTAAAATGATTTACAAATATTGCACGCATTTGCATGAAATATTATGAATTTTCATTATATTAAAATACTGCTGATTCTGTGATTGCATAAAATCCCTCAAATAAATGACTTTCATTATTAACATTTATGAAATATATATTTTTTCTTGTTGTTTTAAAATAAACAACTGCTGTTTATTGTATGATATTTTGTGATTGCATGAAATCCTTTAATTTTTTTTGTTTTATAATGTGCATGCATTTGCATGTTGTTGTTTTTATTTTTATTTTTATTTTTATTTTTTTTTTTGTTAAAATAACTGCTGTTTGTCTTATTTTAATTCAAGGTTTTTAGACAATCAAAGGATTTTTAATGTTATATTCGCAAAAATATAAAACAATAAATGTTTCCATTAAAACTATTTACACATATTGCATGCATGAATTCTCCTTGTTATATTTTTGCTGCTGTTTGTAATATCAATTCCTGTGATTGCATAAAACCCTGAATTAAATGTAAAAAAAAAAAATAAATTAAATAAAAAATAAATAATATAAATAAAAACTAAAAAATGGACAGGTTATGCGTTATATCATTATTGGGCTCTCAGGTGGAAACATGGTCTGAGTAAATGTTCAATAACTGCTTGGAGTGTCATTGAACCGAATGACGTTTGTGTGTGTTTGTGTGTGTTCAGCTGCCAGAGAACTACACTCCCCCTGCTCCGATCACAGCGCCGGTGATGGGTTTCCCGGCGGAGGCTCCCGTTCCTCAGGATCGGGTCCAGGTGCCGCCCGGCGCCCCTCAGGAGCCCAGCGTACAGGTCAGAGGTCATCATGGCAGGGCCCATCAGATGTGCTTGTGTTTGCATGATAATAACAGCATAAGTGTGTTGTAGTCCTTACAGCAGCTTCCTGCCGAGCGCGTGGAGCAGAAGGAAATCCCAGCCGAACACATGATCCTCAAGACCACCTTCAGCAGCCTGGTGCAGCGCTGTCAGCTGGCCGCCGCGGACCCGGTAACACACACACACACACACACACGAGACACATTGCATGCAAACTTGCCGAGAGCTTTCTCAATCTGGCAAGCTCTAATCTGACTGGTTGGTTTTGTGTAACCGTCTGGAACTGTTGCACAAATTCAAATTCATGTCTGTCCAGAGAGACGGGGCGTTTACAAAGTACAGTCTGGTGCTCTAGTCAGTAAATTTGCCCAAGGTTTGCAAGGTTAATTGGATCATAGGCTGCATCGTGCTTTTGCCAGCGTCAGGGTTGCCAGGTCCAAGAAAAATGTCCAGCCCAAAGCCCTCGCGAAACCTGCACAAGAGCAATGAAAACTCCCCATCCAATCACAGAAGAGGGATTCACATAAAGCGTATCAAAATGAACAGTTTAAGCTGTTTTGAAATCTTATTTGGGTGATTTTTATTTTAACTTGTTGTTTAATTAGTATGTGCATATATAATGATCTAATCTGCATTTTTTTTCAACCTTTTCTTTGGTACCTTTAATTGTTCTTTTATGCTTTGATTTTAATTTTCAGCGCTTTGCATGATAAATGTTTGTTTTGTGAGCTATAGATATGAATGACATTGTCACAGGTGTTTCTTTAATTTGTTTAAAAAAAAAAGTTTTTTAGTAGATAGTTAGATCTAGAATTCTGAATTGAAATAAATTGCAGCAATTATATTTACTTACATGAATTTGGTGGAATCAGGTTGTCTTAGTTTCGTATTTATTATTCAGTTTTTAAAAAATGATTTCAGTATTAAAAAAAAAACATTAATACCTATTTATTACTGTTATTTGAAAAAAATAATAGTTATCACCTTACCCAGTTGACTGATTGCATTGATAACTACAAACATTTTTGTATTTTTTGCATTTTCTAGTACAAAAATCTAAACACTGGATAAAGTTTTTGACGTATTAGAGTCCTTTTTTTTTTTTTTTTACAGAGGGAAGTTTGGGTATCTCATTTTTGTCACTTCATGATTCAGAAAATACAGAAATCAATATATTTTCAGAAGTTTTGGAGAAATAAAATGTATATAATCAAGTAAATTCTATGCAATCCCTCTGTAAAAACATTCAGGATATAGACAGGAACAAAAAAAAAAAAAAAAAAGGAAAGTTTATGACTCATTTTTAAAAACGCCTTTAAAAATATGTATTGTAATTGAAATCTATTGACACAGATAGAAAAAGTGCTATAAAAGAAACACCTAACAGTGTCTTTTGGATGTTTTCTTTCCACTAGTCCCAAAATCTCACACTTGACAGGTGCATGAAAACGTGCCTGCGGTGTCTCCCCTTAAAACAAAATCAAGGATATGTATAAAACCACGTTTGGGAGAGTTTCATAACTGTTGCAAAAAAATCAGGACTTTGGTTTTACACGTGTGCATCCAATCTGCGTCTGAAAAAGTTGAATACTCTGTGCCAGTGTAAATAAAGCCGCAAGCTGTCTCTTCCTGTGTACGTTTGCAGATTTCTGACCAGAATAAGTTGTGAATTAAACAGGACTTTTTAATTTCATGTATAAACTTCTTTGCAGCAAACGAAGCGCAAACTGGACGATGCCTCTAAGCGTCTGGAGAGTCTGTACGACAAACTGCGAGACCAAGCGGTGAGTTGAAGACGTTTATTCCCGTCTCTTCAGTCTCTAAGACGTCAGATTAATCTTTCGTGTGCTTCCCGCCCGTCAGCTCTCTCCCAGCATCCTCGGCGGCCTCCACGAGATCAGCCGCTGCGTGGGAGCCCGTAACTATCAGCAGGGTCTGGAGGTTCACACGCAGGTGGTGACCAGCAGCAACTTCAGCGAGATCTCTGCCTTCATGCCCGTCCTCAAAGTGCTCATGACCATCGCCAACAAACTGGCCGTGTGACTCCAAACGCGCCCGCGGCAGATCGGCTTCACGGTTGTGTTTTGATCTGTCGCTGAACTGTGCTTTAAGAATGAACGCAGCGTTAATATCCCACCGCTTTCCACTGCTGGTGTTCTCCTCGTGTGTTTAGGAATGAATGGAAGCTGAACGAATTTTTGTATGGGATTATTCATAAAAACATTATTGCATAAACTGTGTTAAATCGAATGCAACGGTTTACCCAGAAATAGGCCTTAAAACAAGCAGAACCGAGTTGTGCAATGCATTTGTAAAATCATTTTACATTGTTACATTCAATTCAGTGTGATCTGCATAACTGTTTAAAAGAATTAATGCATAAATAGCATTGAATTGAATGCAACCGTTTGCCTAAAAATACAAAAACAAGCAGAACTAATTTGTGTAAATTACTGCATTCAGTTCATTTATGCACTTTTTGTGCGTAATTGTTTGCAAAGTTGTGTAAGTTGCATTGCGTTTCATTGAATGCACTGAAAAAAGGCCTTAAAACAAGCAGAATGAATTTGTGTAAATTGTTGCATTCAAGAATCTAACAACAGGCATTTGTCATTAAACAAAATTGTTTGTAAAAAAAACAAACATTGTTTTGTAAATTGCATTGAATTGAATGCAACGGTTTACCAAGAAATAGGCCTTAAAACAAACAGAACCGTTTTGTGCAATGCATTTGTAACATCGTTGTTACATAAATTGCTGCATTCAATTCAGTGTGAGAATCTGCGTAAGCAGAATGACTTTGTGCATAATTGTTCGTAAAAGAATTAATGCATAAATTGCATTGAATTGGATGCATGTGTTTACCTAAAAATACAAAAGCAAGTAGAAACAATTTGTGTAAATTATTGCATTCAGTTCAGCAAACTTGTTTAAATTGCATTGTGTTGCATTGAATGCACGAGTTTGCCTGAAAAGGCCTTAAAACAAGCAGAATGAATTTGTGTAAATTGTTGCATTCAATTCAGTGTGAGAATGTAAGAACAAGCCTTTAATTAAACACCAATGCGAAGTTGTTAATAAAAAAGAATAATTTTGTAAATTGCATTGAATTGAATGCAACGGTTTACCCAGAAACAGGCCTTAAAACAAGCAGATCTGATTTGTGGAATGCATTTGTAAAATCGTTGTTACATAAATTGCTGCATTCAATTCAGTGTGAAAATCTGCGTAAGCAGAAGGACTTTGTGCATAATTGTTCATAAACGAATTAATGCATAAATTGCATTGAATTGAATGCATCTGTTTACCTAAAATTACAAAAATTATTGTATTCAGTTCAGTTATTGTTTGCAAAGTTGTGTAAATTGCATTGCATTGAATGCACAGATTTGCCTGAAAAGGCCTTAAAACAAGCAGAATGAATTTGTGTAAACTGTTGGATTCAGTTCATTGTGAGAATGTAAGAACAAGCCTTTGTCATCAAACACAAAATTGTTTGTAAACAAAAAAGCATTCTTCTGTAAATTGCATTGAATTGAATGCAACGGTTTACCCAGAAACAGGCTTTAAAATAAGCAGAACTGATTTGTGCAATGCATTTGTAAAATGATTGTTACATAAATTGTTGCATTCAATTCAATGTGAAAATCTGCGTAAGCAGAAGGACTTTGTGCATAATTGTTCATAAACGAATAAATGCATAAATTGCATTGAATTGAATGCATCTGTTTGCCTAAAAATACAAAAACAAGCAGAACGAATTTGTGTAATCTGTTGCATTTAATTCAATTTGACAATGTAAGAACAGGCCTTTGTCATTAAACACAAAAAAGCATTATTTTCTAAATTGCACTGAACTGAATGCAACAGTTTGCTTTAAAAACACATTCATGTAAATTGTCACGTTTTTTGTGTGAAACAAGCAGAACGATTTTCTGTGCATAGTTGTTCGTAAAACCATTCTTGCGTAAACTGCATTGAATTGAATGGAAATGTTTGTCTTAAAACAAGCAGAACCAATTTGTGTAAATAATCTGTAAAATTTTTTTTGCATAAATTGTTGCATTCAATTCAAAGTGAGAATGTAAGAACAGGATTTGCACAGATCTGTTTCTCCGGAATGAGGTCTATTTTTTTTTTTTTTTAATATATTGCGAGAGCAGAAAGCTGTAGTTTATTGGTCGTGATGATTGTTAGTGGACGAGGTTCATTATTGACTGACTGTTGAATTCCATGTTTTTGAGTGGATTTGGTGAAGGCTTGTTTTCTATTGCACTTGCTCATAGAGAGGTTGATGCTCGAACTGCGTTGCGGTTTCTCCTCCAAACACTCCTGTAGAAAAACCAGAGCTTCATTAGATGTTAATCAAACCATTGCAACAAAGATGAATGGCACTGAATTCTGTAAGACTTTGGACTGAAGAGAGTGTGAATCTCATAAAACCTGACAAGAAAGTGTCCAGGGTCTTATTTCACCCAAAAATCAAAGAAGAAAAAGAAAAACAAGCCTGTTTTTGTTTTGCATGATGATATTTTGACGACTAAGCATAATGAAACAACAAATTCTCATTGTGCATCAGTGTTTTTGTAATTGCCTTTACTCTTAATTGATGATCAGTAAAAAAAAAAGTACTGTAATTAACTTTTTTTTAAAACATGAGACTTCTAAAAAATAATCTTATTTATTTAAAATGAAATTTTTGAGGTGAAATATAACCTAAACAGGTTTTTGACAGTTTTTGTGAGATTCTTCTTTCTTCGGTGCTTTAACAGAGCAAAGAAACTGAATGTAACTGAACGGTTAAGCTGATAAAATAGTTCCCACCTTTTTATGAATATGTCCTCGTCACGGTTGTGCCGTTCTTTGTCTGTATTCATCATGAAACCTATTCATTCTGAGAGTCGTGAGTGAAAACTTACATGCTTGAAAACACTTGAAGAAAAATACACACACCTTTCATAAATGCTCAGTGTGTCACAGCCTTTTCTTTTAATATGCAACTTTCTGACTTTATTAAGGGCATATTAAGAAACATATCAAGCTTTTAAAGAATTACAAGAACATAATTCTTCAGAATAATACTTGGTTATTTAACAGATTAAGTTCTAAACTTCCAACACACCTGTTTTTAATTTTATTGAGCCTCAAAACCTTGATCTGGCGCAGGTGTGAAGGAACATCGAAGATTTTGAAGGTAAAAATTCACATTTTTCACACATTAATCAACAAAACATGAAAGTTAAGTTCAGTTTGTAGTTGTTTACGTTGTGATTTTATCCTGTAGAGGGCGAGAAAGCAACATTTTACAATTCATAAAATCCCTAATGTTTAGTTTTCCTCTTTATCCTTACTGAAATCTGCAATTTTATCATGTGAATTGTAAACCAAACCATCTTATTATTCAAAAAAATAATAAAATACTATTGCTATTAATATTTATATATTTTTTAAATATTGAATGTTTATATATTCATGTAATATTTATTAACAAAAATACTAATGCATGAAATTGAGTAGTAGAATTTCATGGATAAACTGCATTTTAATTTATAACTCTATAAATTAAATCGATATCTATTTTTGCGAATTTCCCCGCTGGGATTTATTATGTGTGACACACCGGATGAGTTTCCACATGAAATGAGTGTGAATGAATGTGACTGTGTGAAACCGCAGCCGTTCATGTCTCATTTCAGCACTGCTGTATAATTTCATCAGTGTATTTGAGGCGCTCCCCGATTGGTCCGGAGGGGTCATACGGCGCTGCTGATTGGCTCACGCTGATCTGCTGTTGAAATTCCCGGGATGTTGTGAACTCTTGTAACCTATCGCCGTGATGATGTAACATAGCAATGACCGAGAATAACACGGTGCTGCGGTTCTGGGTTTGTGTGTCAGACTGTGTTGACACGAGGCTAAATGACACTGAAATCCCTCTTGATTAGTAATTGTATTAATTGCTGTAGCCTTTATCATCATCATAACGTTTTTGCTGTTTATTGTCCCCACTTACATATTTGAAATATCTGTGAAATATTTTAATATATTTATTCGTCTGTATAAAACGAACCCGTATGTCAGAATTGCTTCTGCAGCGACTGCTGATTCAGCACAGATGCATTACAAACCCAACCTGCTATAGAAAGAATGAGAGACAAGTACAGACATGAACTTCATCATAATGACCTGTTGAAAATGAAGCACTATAATCTCGTATATAAAGGCTTTGAACTCACAGGTTTAGGAGAGAGAGGGAACTCTACCTTTCAAAGGAACTTTAAAATCACGTAATAACACAAACAGTTCCGTAATTATAATCAACAAATGTTAGTAACCGCGAAAGTTCCATTACAATTTAAATTTATTGGCGCGAATTAGACGTTCCTTTCAAAATGTTTGGAATCGATTCAGAGTTTATTCTGTTTTCCATTCACTTTTTTATGGTAGATTGAAGGAACGCGTTTATCCAAATCACGTGAACATGATCTTAGAAAGAGCCTTTTCCTAATAAAAGCTTTTAAAGGTGAAAAAATACGTTTCCCACAGAACCGGTTCATTAAAACGAACGAACATGTTCGCGAAAACGAATCGGACTTTCAGAGTTTGATTCGAACTTGATTCCAACTTTTGAAATCGACTCTTTTTGGCGGACACTTGCAAGGTATCCATAGCAACAGCTGACCGCTCGAGCGTTTTCCGTTACGATTCTCAACGGACGACACATCGACAAAACCTGAAACCTGTCAGTTAAAGGTTTGTCAATTGTAAGTTTCCATATTATGAAAATATCAGGTCAGTGTTTTGTTTTTGTAAGTTCTTGATATAACTGACATCCTAATACACTTGTGAATATGAAGATTGATCCGGTTTATTAAAACGAACGAACGAACGTGATCGCGGAAATGAATCGGACTTCCATAGTAGTGCTGATTCGCAAATGGCTCTTGAAGAGAAGTTGATTCCCTTTGATTCCTACCTGTGAAATCGACTCTCGGAATCGATTCTTTTTGGCGGTCATCGGCAAGGTAACCATAGCAACCGCAGACTGCTCGAGCGTTTTCCGTTAGGATTCTCAACGGACGACACATCGTCGGCAAAACCTGAAGCCTTGTCAGTTAAAGGTTTGTCAGTTTTTAAGTTTACATATTATAAAAACATCTAGTCAGTGTTTTGTTTAGTAAGTTTTTAATGTAATTGACATTTGTGTAGCTAGGGGCTCCAAAAGACCGCTCGAATTGGCCGCTCCATACAAAATTAAGCAAATTGCGCGGTAAAACAGTACTATTTAAATTACTTTTATTATTAAGTTATGTACCACCATTTGGATAAAAAATACTGTTATAAAACTTATTACTCTAGTACTACAGTATTTCAGACTTTCAGATGAAAGTTGTTCATTGTTGAGCTTTTAAACATGCTCAAACATATTTAGCCATGTTTTCCTTCAGAAATCTGTAGGTTTAAAGATTGGCACTTTTTGATTTTATACTATTTTTTTCTATTTCCTAAGAAGTGACACCATTAACTGAAAGGAAATGAACACAACTTGATTAATTCTGTTATGTTTTGTAGTGTTAGCTGGTTTGCTTAACTCATTCCATCCTGTTTTATCAAATTACATTACCAGTCAAAAGTTTTTGAACAGTAAGATTTTTAATGTTTTTAAAGAAGTCTCTTCTGCTCACCAAGCCTGCATTTATTTGGTTCAAAGTATAGCAAAAACAGTCATTTAAAAATATTTTTTTACTATGTAAAATAACTGCTTTCTATTTGGATACATTTTAAAATGTAATTTATTTTTGTGATTTCAAAGCGGAGTTTTTAGCATCATTACTCCAGTCACATGATCCTTCAGAAATCATTCTAATATTCTGATTTGCTGCTCATGAAACATTTACGAGAATGAACTTGGAATACTACGAGAATAAAGTCAGAATACTTCGAGAGTAAAGTCGAAATACTATGAGAGTAAAGTGGCAATACTGCGAGAGTAAAGTGGGAACACTTCGAGAGTAAAGTGGGAACACTTCGAGAATAAACTCGGAATACCGTGAGAATAAAGTCGGAATACCACGGGAATAAAGTTGGAATACCGCAGGAATAAAGTTGGAATACTTCGAGAGTAAAGTGGGAATACAGCGAGAGTAAAGTGGGAATACAGCGAGAATAAAGTGGGAACACTTCGAGAATAAAGTCGGAATACCGCAAGAATAAAGTCATAATACTACGAGAATAAAGTCGAAATACTACGAGAATAATGTCTCAGCTGTCACTTTTGATCCATTTAATGCATCTTTGATAAATAAAAATACAAATTTCTTCCTAAAAAATACTTACTAACCCCAAACGTTTTGAAACACAGTGTTCACTAAATCATTTTAGAAAGCAAATCATACAGGTTTGGAACAATATGAAAAAAAATTATTATTATGTTGAAAAAAGCTGAAGTAAAATATTTTCAGGTTTCTTTGATGAATAGAAAGTTCAGAAGAACAGAACAGTATATACGTCTTTATAATCACTTTTGATCAATTTAAAGCATCCTTGCTCAATAAAAGTATTAAATTTCTATAATTTCTATATATAGAAATTAATAATTATATATATATATATATATATATATATATATACATAAAGTTTATTTTAAAATGTCAAAATTGGCAGAGCAGTATGAAATGAAGTGCAATACTCAGACGTGTGTCAGAAAGTGTCAAAGCTCTTTGCTTGAGACTTTATTTCCAATAATTATGAAACAAGAGTCTATTGACTATTACAGGCTGTTATCGCAAACAGGAACATCACATTAGTTTTAAGAGCCGAAGCCTTCTTCCAAACAGCATGAGAAATATCACAACCGCATTTTGGCATCTTGAGTCACAAGCGTCAGAGCGAAAATAAGGCGATCTGTCCTGTGTGAGAAGAACGGGCGTCGGCATACAGTATAAAGCCAAATGGCTTTAAAGTCACCAAACAACTGAATTACAAGCAACTTGTCAAACAAAATCCAAAAAAAAGGAAAAAAATAGCACTGAAAAATTAGAAAATACATTATGTTTGATTAAACATACAACTAGAGCAAAACCCCCTTTCGGCTCGCATGCAACACGATGGTTTTTGGCATCGTATTTGGCACCTATTTTAATTACTGTAAATCCGCAGATATGCCCGTCTGTATTATGTTGTGATAGAAAAGGGAGTTCTGTATTAATACAGCATGCTTACACTAACATTAAAGCAGGACTCCATAATAAGACTATTAATTACAATACAAACCCAAACTATACATTTTTACAGTACTAATAATCAAGAATCATGACACGCTGTCATTCTCACGCAAACCGAACCGCTCAATTCCTCGGCAGACGTCCACTGTAGTTGTCAGCGACTGAAATGATTATTAATTACGAGTCGATGTTACTCAACGTATTTGTGTTAGACATTAAATTAGTCTCAATCCGCAGTAGCAAAAAGACTCATCGTATTTGTGCCGTGGTCAAAAATGCTCAAAAAATATTATCGAGAATCATACGGATTCCAACTTTTCAAGCATTTTTCCAAATGAGCAATTTGTGCAAGTATGGCAATACAACAGTTTGGCAATATTAAATTATGAACTACAACCGCATCTGGTCTAGTCCAGATACTGTAAGGTGCAACTTAAATTTAATTTCTACCAAAGTGCACAGCTAGATTTGGTAAGGCGTGCGCAAAAAAGGGTCAGGGGAGGGTGACGGGGTTGTCGGGCGCCGCGTTTGGCTCCTAAACTGGCAGGTCAGCGACAAAAATATCTACAGCCGCTGTCGAGAAGAGGAAGCCGGAAAGAAAATCTGAATAAGCGCTACACAAACAGGTCGGATCCCCGTATTAAAGCGTCATGGGGAATGAAAACATTTCTCGTCTGACATGAAGTTAGAGCGGAAGCTTCGACGGCGTCGAAACTCCCCGTCACTGGAAGGACCGATTGTCCTTCTGCGTTCAGGTCGGAAGTTCGTTAGGATGAGCGGTGGCCGTTAGCCGCTCCTGTGGCTGCTGCTCCTGTGGCTGCCGTCTCCGGTGCGCTGAGCTCGAGCGAGCACGGCCTCTCTGGACACGCGCTTGGGCTCTCTGGCCAGACCCAGGAAACACATCAAGTCAATGAAACAGGTGGTCAGATTGATTTTGCAGCCGAACTCGCTGGTGGCGTAGTCAAAGGGAAACGTGTGGTGGTAGTTATGGAAGCCTTCGCCTGAGAAAACAAACCAGGAGATGATTAGTCAAAATGGAAATTAATCCTCAATCCACAATTTAAGAGAAGCCTAAAGGGTTTTTTTGTTCTGTTATACAAAATATAAGAAATTAGATTGTCTATTGTAATTTTTAATACATGTGTTGATATGTAATCATTTAAACATTTCTTACGTATGTAAAACATTTTTTTTGCATAAAACAGAATTATGTAATAATAGTTTTACATCAATGGAAAGCTTATTTATTTAGCTTTTAGATGATGTGTAAATCTCAGTTAAAAAAAAAAGACCCTTATGACAGGTTTTGTGGTCCAGGGTCACATATGCATGTATGAGAGAGAGAGAGAGAAATTAAATATACTTATATTTCATTACTTTTCTAACAAAAAAATAAGCATTTAGATTTATTTTGTTTATTCTTCCAGTAAAATTTCCCTCCAAAATTACAATTATTATTGTATATCGGTATATAATAATTTTTAATACGTCAAAAATGTATTCTAAATACAATAGAAAACTAACATCTAGTATTTGGCAAAAAAAAAAAAAAAAAAAGTAAGATTAAGAAAATTATAAAATTTCTATGTATAAATTATACATGTGTGTGTGTATGTGTGCACCTGGTATTTATCACGTTATGGGGACCAAATGTCCCCACAAGGATAGTAATACCAGTAAAGTTTGACCTTGTGGGGACATTTGTGAGGTCCCCACAAGGGACCTCACAAATAATAATATTTGTGTATAATAATATTTGTGTATTATTATTATTATTATTTTTATTAAATAATAATAATAATAATAATAATAATAATTAAAAAAAATAATCATTATTATTATTTTTATACACCAAAAATGTATTCTAAATATAATAGAGAACTTCTAGTATTTGGCAAAAAAGAAAAAAAAAAGTTTCTATTAAGTAAAATTTGAAATTATATATATAATAAATTATATAATTTATAAATACATTTTTATATAATTATAATTGCATTTTTAGTATAGAATTATTAATGCATTTCTTATATATCAAAAATATATTGTTAATATATAAGAAATTGCAGATCAAAAAAGGCAATTATAAATTAATGCATTATATATATATATATATATATATATATATATATATATATATATATATAAAAAATGAGTTTATTTGCAAAATGCAAAATGAGTTCATTTGATTTTCTAAAATCATGTTGTCATGTTTTTATTGTGTTAGCTAGTTAGTGTTTGGTTTATATCAAAATAACCCAACTGCAATTTAATTTAAATTAATTGGAATGCACAACCAAAATCATGATTTTTGACTTTTTTGACAATTTAACATTTCTAAAATTTGTATATATATGGAAAAATGAAGCACTTATTTGTGTGTTTTTTTATGTTTTCCATTGTAGATTTTTATGACAATTAAGCACATTTTCCTCCAAAACTATAAGCTTTATCTCTTTGAAGTTTTTGTGAACTCCACTGGCAGCAGTCCATTAGTAGTTAAAGTTAAACTAAACTAAACTATAAAAAGAATGACCACAGGTTGCGCTGACACTGTAAACGCCTCATTTGACCCTTACAGAAAGCAGCTTTCTGGTCTCACGTGGTGTGTATCAGACGTACCTATAGCACTGAAGGCCACAAATCTGTTCTCCCGCGGGTTGATGTTGCTGTCGTAGGGCCGGTTTCCCCACATGTGCGCGGCGCTGTTCACCAGCCAGGTGGCGTTGAGCACAAGCGCGTATCTGAGAAGGCAAGGGACGAAATACGCCACCCACAGCGACTCGCCCCACACGTACCACGGCACGAACGTCGGCACGAAGAAGCACATCAGCAGCACGGACGGCTTGTAGTATCTGAGACAGTTCAATCAAACTTAGTTTATTCCAGCCAATCAACAGCAGTCTGACTGACATCTAAAGTGATTTCAGACTCACCTCCTTTGAAGCATGACCACCTTATCAGCCTTCAGGTCGTCGAGCTCTAGTTTGCGTCCCTTTTCGATGACGTCCGGATGTTTGCGAACCAGCAGCCAGCCGACGTGAGCGAAGAAAAACCCTCGCACGGCGTTATGAGGGTCGGCGTCCGTCTCGGAGTATTTGTGGTGAACGCGGTGATCGCGCGCCCATTCGTAGATGTCGTTCTACAGCAGAGAGAGCAGATGGAGTGTGTCACTCCTACATGACTAACAAAAATCTATTGCAATTCAGTTTAATTTTATACACGCTACATCATATTTTTTTTTTTTACTTTTTATTAATTTATTTTCATTACATAATTAACAAATGACAGTTTCACTAGCAGTCAAAAGTTTGGATCACTGTTATTATAGAAGCTAAATGTACAAAAATATTATAGAATTTAAATATTTAAAAAAAAAAAACTTTTGCTACTTTAAAATAAATAAAACATTAAGTAAGTTGAAATTACAATACGAAAAATAATATTTTTAGCTAGTTACTAAGGAAAAAATTTGCATTTTTGTTAGTTTAAGTTACTAAAATAACAGTAAACAAATAAATAAAAATGTATAAATATAGTCATGTTTAAAAAACAAAAATTAATAAAAAATACAAAAAAATTTTGTATTAATTCAAAATAAAATCTAATTCAAATGATAATTATAACAGTATATATCAATAGTATATGATAAATAAACTTCATAGGAGGAATTCATCAAAAAAAAAAAAATAGTTTGAATTTTTTTATTTACTCTTCATTAATTTATTTTCATATTATAGAAGCTAAATGTACAAAAATATTATATAATTTAAATATTAAAAAATAAAACATTTTTGTTACTTTAAAATATTAAGTAAGTTGAAATTACACTACAAAAAATTTTTTTTAGCTAGTTAAGGAAACATTTTGCATTTTCATTAATTTAAGTTACTAAAATAAACTTAGTAAACGAATAAATAAAACTGAATAATTACAGACATATTTAAAAAAAAAAAAAACGAATAAAAATGACAAAAACATTTTGTATTAAATAAAAATAAAATCAAGTTCAAACTATAACAATTATAATAGTATATCTTGATGTAAAAGGTTGTGCTGAAATGCTTGGAATTCAAATGTTTTTGTAAAAAAAGAAGCTTAAACATTGTTTGCGTCATGTTTTGGTGTCTACATCATTCCCAAACTTACACCCGTGCAATTTCAGAGTTTGCATTACTTCACATGTTGAAAACAGTCCGAATAAAGAGTCCAAACTCTTGACTGCTAGTCTTCAACTCTATACCGACATATGCAATCATGACAAATAAACCAAACTGTCTTGCGGTTGGCGAGGTCCGAACGGAGACGAGTTCGTTACCTGGAAGGCCATGGAGTTGCCGAACGCGAGAAAAATCCGGAGAGGTAAAGACGCTTTGTAAGATCGGTGACTCCACAGTCGGTGAACGCCAGCGGTGATGCCCAGAGCGCTGAACACGAAACACGCGAAAACTGCAAAAAACATACGCCATCCGTTATAAACTGCTGAAAATTACTTCAAACACACAAAACACAACTTCATTTTCAATCTTCAATTTTAATGCATAATCACAGTTCAGTACAATTGAATTTTATGCATCCTTTAACTCGTTTTTTTAAAGCATTTTTGAGCAAAAGTGATTTTTAAAAATCTCATGCATCTGATCACTAGGAGCACTGGTACTAATACTGATGCTCTCAATTAGAATAAAATGTTTTATATTTAGGCAAGTAAAGCAGTTGCAAATATAAGCTAAATGTCAGAAGTGGTAGTTTTTTGCCGTATTGAGGTTGGGTAACCAACATCAGGCAATGTTATATTTGCACTGAAAATTCACTGCTAGCCAATAAGATTTTTAAGGGGAGACACTGCAGGCAAAACAGTTTTTTCCATGCGCCTGTTTCAGAAAACATCTCTTAAGCATTTCTTTTTACAGCATTTTATCCATTTGTGTCAATTACAGTATATATTTTTAAAGGCCATTTTCTCAAAATGAGTTTATTCTCCTACACAGAGACATAAATCTCCACTTCAGTAGCACTTACACAGCAAACTTTACATTTTTGTTCCTGTCTATATCCTGAAGGTTTTTACAGAGGGATTTGTTCATATATAATTAGCTTGATTATATACATTTGATTCCCCCCAAAATTGTGAAAATATTGTTTTCTGTCTGTTCTAAGTGACAAAAATAACTCTAATATGTCAAAAAAAATAATTAATTTTGAAACAGACCTCATCCAGTGATCAGATTTTTGTACTAGAAATGTATGCAAATAAGTGCATATTTCAATAAATAATGCATCATTTGCATATCTAAACCTAACATTTTAGAAAGCTTGTACTACAAAAAAATTCAGTCTTCATCAAAATGAATTAAGACCGTGAAATGCAAACTCAGAATATGATGCAAACCTGCAATTATTAAGTGTTAAATAACACAAATATCCTTTATGTATTTAATCCAGTTTTATTAGCCAATGACCTTTGATGATGCATTTCAACCATACTAATAAAAATGACTTTAGATAACTTAACATTTGTGCTTCACTGCTTTTTTTTTTTAAATTATTGTTCAAGAGTATTGAACTGTGTTCTACTGTACAGACGTGAATTTAATTTCTCTTCAGTCGGAGGCTGATTTATTTTACTTTGGTGTGAAAGGGCTTTTACATTTGATAAAAATGGAACTTTTTATTTGAAAAACAAACAAGCAAGCCCTGCCCAGATTTTCAAAGTAGCGCAAATGTAACACAAAAGTAGCATAATGCATTACTTTCCATAAAAAGTAACTTAAGTAACATAATTAGATACTTTTTTAGGAAGTAACTTTAAAAGAAACTTTCCCCACTGGGTAAATAAGGTGATATAACTGTTAGTCCATTTTTTTGCCATTTGTTTGTCAGGATAGGAAAGTTCGTAGCAATATTATTAATCAAAAATTAAGTTAATACATTTATGGTATGAAATTTACAAAATAGCTTTATGGATGACCTTTACTTAATATCCTAATGATTTTTGGCATAAAAGAAAAAAAAAAATCAATAATTTTCAGCCATACAGTGAATTTTTGACTATTATTACAAATATACCTTATATATTATAAATATACTATTATACAAATATGGTCCAGGGTCACATTAGAATAACACAAATCTATTGCACGCCTTTAAAAGTCTTTGTATGGAATGATCTCATCTTCATTGTTTGGAAAAGTGCAGTGGGAACATTCTACTAAACATCTCCTTTTGCGTTCTGCGCCACTATGACATAATTTTCATAGGGGTTTGATAGTCAAACATTGCTTGATACTTACACCAGACCCATGTGAGCACACGTGCAGATGGAAACAGGTAGAGTCCATAGAGAGCTCCGATGTGCAGTAAACTCATGAGGATGACATTTCTCCACACTATGATGGTGGGAGGTTTGGGCCCTTCTTTTTCTTTATACGTGTGATCAAACATGTCCTCCACTGTGTCGGGCTCTGGGTGCCAGATTGGAGATTTGATTTCCCTGTCAGGCATGATGACTTAGCTTGATGAGCACTGCCAACGCAAACACAAACGCTTCTGTTGTTATAACACACAAAAACAAACGCGGATGCAGCAGAAAGCGAGAATTAACTGGGTCACATCCGCGCGACGCGTCGCGGATTGTTTGGAAGCAACAGTGTAACACTCACCGAACTGATGCGGCTGATAACAATGTAGCGCACGTAGAACACGCGGAATGAACGAAGCCGGTTGAGTAAAGCCGCCTCTGAGCAGGAAAATCAAAAGCGTGAAGCTCAAACAGCTGCTGTTGATGCGCTGCACCGTCTCGGACGCCTAAAATACTGCGCGCTGATTGGTCGGAGAGTTTGATGCCACCTTAAAGCGAGCGCTCTGATTGGCTGATGTTCATCTGATGTTCACGTTCTCTTATGCTCTCACCAGCATCCCCATACAACCAAACCTCACCGGAGCCGGTTCATTTATACGGTAGACTCGCTCACCCCACCGGCGAGGAGTTTCTCCGTTGCAGCCAATCATCGAGAGCTCCTGCTGTCTCTGCCATGGTCACTGTTTCATCATTTCACGCCTCATTCTTCTCAAATATGATTTGTTATTGGATTATCACTATATATTGTGGCTAAATTATGCTAAATATTGATATACTGATAACAGGATGGAAATAGACTCATTATAGTGATATATCAGTTGAACTACAGTTACCTCAAGGGTTTCCTTGCTTTACAGTGCCAGAAATGGACTCTAAGGGACTTTATATAATGTATTGTGTGTGTGTGTGTGTGTGTGTGTGTATATATATATTGTTCATTAATTAAAAAAAAAAAACATTTCTGAGGGCATGTCAAATAAATGAATTAATTAAAATTAAAATAAATTCTCTGGGCAACCATGGATGTTATCAAACAAATTAAAAGAAGTTTTATTTAATCAAAAACGTAATTTTAGTGAATCGATTTGTTCGTCACTGTTTACAAAAATGAACTGGTTCAGAATTAATTTACTGAATTGTTTTGAACCAATATATATATATATATATATATATAGTCTGCTTTTTTAAATTAATATATTAGACATATAATTTCAATACTTTTTTAACTATTAGTTTGACTAAAATTAATTTTCTTAATTTTAGTGAATCGATTCGTTCGTCACGTTTCACAACAATGTATATATATATATTATTGAAATTATATAAATATATTCGGAATTGATTTACTGATTTTTATATATATATATATATATATATATATATACATACAATTAAAATGATATATATATATATAAATCAGTAAATAAATTCTGAATATATATATTTATATAATTTCAATAATATATATATATATATATATATATATGTGTGTTTGTAATTTTATATATATATATAAAATCTGAAAATCAGTTCTGAATATATATATATATATTATTGATTTACTGATTATATATATATATATATATAATCAGTAATATCAGATGAATTAAAAATATATATATATATAATTTCTATTTTTTATATACATATATATGTAAAATTGAAATTTTATATATATATATATAATTTGTATTACATATTTTATATTATATATATATATGTATTTTTTTTAAATATATCAGATATATAATTTCAATTATTTTTTTAACTATTAGTTTGACTGAAGAATAAATGTTTTAAATTATGTGAATTAGCCTTGGTGAGCAGAAAAGACTTCTTTCAATAACATTGCAATGGAAGAAAGAGCAACTAATGTTTATAAATTATATTATATATTGGTTAAAAAAAAGTAAGAAAAGCTTGTGCATAAATCAAACAGTACCTACAATTAAAGAGCCAACGATGTTAACAGTTAATACTGTTTTCTGATCACACTGTCTGTTCAACAACACAGAAATTACTCTGCGTTTATAAATTAGTCTGTAAGGCAACAGTATTTTATTAACTGTACAATTCTCGATCAGTGTAACAAAAATCAGTCTCTGCAGTCTCAGATTTTCTCACTAGTTTGTGAGAAATTCCTCAGCTGTCTGAAGACTGTATTTCAGCTATGATTATTAAACTGTATTATTATTTTTGTGCTTTAAGATACATCCTCTTGTTTCTGAAGTCATAATTTGTAATTGTAAGATTTTTGAATGTGTGTGGGCAGTTAAAAGTGAATTTCCACACATCGCAATAAATTACCTCATGATCAACTGATACGAAGAACATAGTGGTGATTCCACAAGATCTGATCCAGATAATGATATTGATATCGACGTGGCATGATGATGAGTGATATCATTCAGACCTTTGCTCTCATTTCACCATCACAAGCTGGAAACACACTGAACCACGCAGCTTGTTATTAATAACATTAAAAAAACAGGGTTTTCTGCTTAATGTATTTATGGAAACTTTGATGAAGTGATAAGGTTTGGGGTAAATACAGATAAAAAATGGAAAGAAATTAAAACTTTTATTGATCAAGGATGCATTAAATTGATCAAAAGTGACAGTGAATACATATAATGTTGCAAAAGATTACTATTTCAAGTAAATCACGTTCTTTTGAACTTTCTATTCATCTGTGAATAATATATATATATATAATAATATATATATATAAAAAATAAAATGTTCAGTTTCCACAAAAATATTGGGCAGCACAACTGTTTTCAACACTGATTATAATGAGAAATGTTTCTTGAGCAGCAAATCAGCATATTAGAATGATTTCTGAAGGATCATGTGACACTGAAGACTGGAGTAATGGTGCTGAAAATTCAACTTTGATCAGACAAAAAAATTATATTTTAACAAGTATTTACATAGAAAACAGCAATTTTCAAATTATAATAATATTTCACATTTTTACTGTATTTTTGATCAAATAAATGCAGCAATCATCATATTAGAATGATTTCTGAAGGATCATGTGACACTGAAGACTGGAGTAATGATGATGAAAATTCAGCTTTGATCACAAAAATAAATTAGATTTTAACAGATATTCACATAGAAAACAGATATTTTAAATTATAATAATATTTCACATTTTTTACTGTATTTTGGATTAAATAAATGCAGCAAATCAGCATATTAGAATGATTTCTGAAGGATCATGTGACACTGAAGACTGGGGTAATGATGGTGAAAATTCAGCTTTGATCACAGAAATAAAATAGATTTGAACAGATATTCACATAGAAAACAGCTATTTTAAATTACAATAATATTTCACAATTTTAAAACTATTTTTGATCAAATAAATGCCGCTTTGTTGAGCAGACGTGACTTTTTTTAATAACCTTAAAATGTTAAATATTCCAAATGCTTGGCCACCAGTTCATATCTAAACATTTTTATATGCAGGCTAATTTTTGTTTTGCTTTCATAAAGTGTTCCAGAGTGTTGGTGAAATGTAAGAGAGAGCAGCTAATGTTTATAAATTGTATTAAATATTACTAAAACAAAAAAAGCTTGTGCATGTATCAAACACTCAGAAAACAGTGTTTTAGAAGATTTTTAGACTTACAATTAAGGATTTAGTAATGTTAATAGTTAATAATGGTGTTTTGTGATCACACAAACATTTCACACAAACATTTCACCAGAGATTTCATTTGGAGATGCCCTTCAGAAGCATCTTTGCGTCCGGTCTATGGAAATGGCAATAGTTGAACTATAGCGCCATCTACTGTGCATTTCTATGAAGACAAAGATAATCAATAGCCTGACACTAGTAATTTTAAGATCAAACTTTGTGATTTAAATGCCTCTAAACGTGCATTCAAACGTATGATTACAAGATCATACATGATGACACATTATTATTAGATTGGCCAATGCATATTGATTCTTACTTGCTATAAAGATCAAATTAATATTACTCACCAATAATTCCATTTAACCAGGAAAGGAAATTATATATAGTTATATACAGATTTAATATATGATTATCGAAATGCATGATATTTTTCTGTATTAATGCAATTTAAATGCCACCGTTATTCCGCGTATTGCGTGTTGATTTTGGACACGTCATCATTCCTCGCCTGGTGAGACTGTTATCCATAGAAATAGAAAAAGATGGTAGAATGGGTGTTGGTTTGTAACATTAAATATAAGATGGGAGGGGTTAATGGCCCAAATTCTCTCTCTAATTGGTCAGGAGCAATAATTGCCATAAATCTTAACATTTACCACCAAACAGACATATATAAATAATAATAAAAAATAAATAATTTTAAATACAATAAAATTGAAAAAAATTAGAAAAATATTTCATATTATTTAATATTTTCGTAATATATTTACATGTCAGAAACAGCAATTGCGGTATGTTTGCATGTTGTCTCTAATTGGCCAGGAGCAATAATTTATTGTGCTGATTCTTAACATTTACCAGCAAATAGACATATGAGGGGGGGAAACCAATAATAAATAATAAAAAAAAAATAAAAAGGAAAATAATTTAGAATAATATTTTATATTTTCGTAATATATTTTCATGGTAGAAACAGCAATTGCGGTATATTTACATGCTACTCTGTCATTATTTAGGTGTAAAAATAAAGCCGGACCGCTGCCGGATAACGCGCTGACAGCATAGTCACGTGGCACCTGTTACTTTTCTCAGCGTTTTTCGGACTAAGCCAATCGCAGTCGTGTCCGATGCACTCAAATCCCAAAGCGATTGCTAGAGTAGATTTAAAGTTGTACGTAAGGTATAAATTATTTTAGTAAATGCATTTAAATAATTAATCTTTTAAGCGCAAGCGTGTCACCAACAAAGCAAAACACCCAGTGAGATTTGAATGGGTTTCAATAGACAGATGCGCTTTGTGGGCCAGCGAGCGCCACCTGGAGGAAACCCCACGACGTGGCGTCTCATAGGAACTAGTGATGGGAAGTTCGGATCATTTTACCGACTCGGTCCTTTGAGTCTCGTTCAGCAAAATGAACGAATCTTTTTTCGAGTCATTTCGTTCATTTTGTTCATTTTAGCAAAATATAATTAAAATGTTACCTTTTACTTCCCTAACACATCTACTGCTTACACAAACGTTGATCACACTACAAACAAAACAAAACTATAATGCTATAAGAAACAGAAAATATTAATTCATTGTTTACCTGGGTCTTTAGTCTATGATTTGCTCACCTCGCCTCTTATCTGACAAGTTTTCGGGTTCGAGTCGTTCGTTCATCACGTGACAGCCCGTAACGTTAACCTATCTGAGCCGGAAAGAGAATTGATTAGTTCATTTCTCGAGTCCTCGGGTTTGAGTCGTTCGTTCATCACGTGACATCCCCGTAATGTTAACCTATGCAGTCTGAGCCAGTGAGATTTGATCATGGGTTTCAATAGACGAGTCCTCGGGTTTGAGTCGTTCGTTCATCACGTGACAGCCCCATAAGTGAACGAACGACTCTAAAACAGTTGAACTAATTCCAGTACAGGACCTAATAGGATGTTGCGCATGCGCGACTGAACGAATCACTCGCCGAGACGACTCGTTCGTCCCGAGTCACATTAAAGATTCGTTCAAAATGAACGAATCGTTCAAGAACGACCCATCACTAATAGGAACCGGTTGTTATTATTAGCCGACAGCATTCGCAGCTCAATGGTGCGCTCTCCGTGTGTTTATTAAATCATCTGGCGTTTCTAAGTAGTTCAGTGATGGAAGTGAACAGGGACGAAGCGGAGCGATGCATCGACATCGCGCTCGGAGCGCTGGAGAACGCGCAGCCGGAGAAAGCGCGCAGGTTCCTGGAGAAAGCGCAGCGGCTCTTCCCGACACAGAAAGCGCAGGGTGAGCACACTGAACCCGGGCTAATCCAGGCCTGATCGCCTCGGTTAACCTGCTAAAGCACTCAGCGCACAGCAGCCGCGATATTGACTCGTATTTGTTGCTCAGTGAATTGTGTATTCATACATTCATTGGAAAACGCGTAGTTTTGCTGCGTTCATTCAAATCTCTAGATATCGTTCTGATGTGCTCGTTTGTTAGTGTTTATCGTAGTGTGTATCGTTTCAGAGCGGCTGCTCTGATGGTGATGATGATGATGATGTAACTATTGCATATACAGGTCAGATTCAGATGTTAATCTGGATGTGTCTCAAATCCCACTGAGCTGCCTTGTTAGACAGCATATTAGGGTGCTGAAACGATGATGTCCAGAAATGCTGCTTGGGTCAGCATCTCACCTCCTCAGTAACCCTGCAATCGAGATATTAAAGCGATCTCATTGTGTTTAATGTGAAAATTAAAATAACAACGGCTCTAACAAAAACTGTCTTAAAATGCTTTGAAATTATTTTGTCTGCAAATCGGTTTTGAAACTGACAGATACCAGTAACCATAAAAATGCTTAATATCAGCACCGATAATCGGTCGACCCCTACCTTGTTATTTTAGTTTTGACATTAAACACAATTAAACACAAATGAGATCGCTTTAATATCTTGAATTTAGGATTATTATTAGGAGTTGACCGATTATCGGCGCCATTATTAAACATTTTCATGGTTATCGGTATCGGTCATTTTCATTTAGATAAAATAATTTAAAAGCATTTAAAGACAGTTTTTGTCAGAGTCATTGTTATTTTAATCTTGACATTAAACATAAATAAATAAACACAAATGAGATCTCTTTAATAAAAGTGGTATTGGTTATTTTCAAAACCATTTTGCTGATAAAATAATTTAAAAGCATTTAATTTAATGAAATTTCAGGTTTGATCATAGAAATAAATTACAATTTAACAGATATTCACTTAAAAAACAGCAATTTTTAATTATAATAATATTAAGTATTTTTGATCAAATAAGTGCTGCTTTGGTGAGCAGACTTTTTTTAATAACATTTTAAAATGTTAAATATTCCAAACGTTTGGCCACCAGTTTATATCTAAACATTTTTATATGTAGGCTAATTTTTGTTTTGCTATGATAAAGTGTTCCAGAGTGTTGGTGAAATGGAAGAAAGAGTAGCTAATGTTTATAAATGATAAAATAATTTCATAAATAAAATAATTTAAAAGCATTTAAAGAGTTTTTGTCAGAGCCATTGTTATTTAAATTTTGACATTAAACACGATTAAACACAAATGAGATCGCCTTAATATCTCGACTGCAGGGTGATTATTAGGAGTCGACCGATTATCAGCCTGGTCAATTATCGGTGCCGTTATTAAGCATTTTTATGGTTATCGGTATCGGTTATATTTAAAACCAATTTGCCCATAAAAATATTTAAAAACATTTAAAGATAGTTTTTGTCAGAGTCCTTGTTATTCTTAATTTTTACATACATTTTTTTATTTTTTACAACAGATACGTATATTGGTTCAAAATATCGGTTATCGGTACTTGATCTTGGTATCGGCATCAGCCCTCGGTCGACCCCTACTCAGTAGTGCTGCATATTTTTATGATGACCATTGATGTTTTCTGTGTAGGGAACTCATTAGGTTATGAGACACAGCCGATATCTTAACATGGAGAAGGAGAGGAGAAGTTCACCCAAAAATGAAAATGTGCTCTCTGAGATTAGGATGAGTTTGTTTCTTTATTAGATTGTGAGTAATTGTCACTTGCTCACGAATGGATGTGAATGGGTGCCGTCGGAAGAGTCCAAACAGCTGATAAAAACATCACAATAATCCACAAGTAATCCACACCACTCCAGTCCATCAGTTAACATCTTGAGAGGACAAAAGCTGCGTTTGTAAGAAACAGTTTCATCTTTAAGATGTTTTTAATCCATAATAACACTTCCTCCAGTGAAAACGCCCATTTCCTGTTGTCTCTCACAGCTGTTTTGGCTTGTAAACAGTGCTTGATCTGTGCAGATTTCTTTCCTGATTCAAACCAGACCACTTTTTCACTGGAGGAAGCGTTATTATGGATTATGGACTTTTGTTTTAGTTCAAAATGTCTTAATGATGGATTTGTTTCAGCTTTTGTCTTCTCAAGATGTGAACTGATGGACTGGAGTGGTGTGGATTACTTGTGGATTATTGTCATGTTTTTATCAGCTGTTTGAACTCTCATTCTGACGGCACCCATTCACATCCATTGGTGAGCAAGTGATAAAATGACACATTTCTCCAAATCTGATGAACAAACAAACTCATCCTAATCTCGGATGAACTAAAGGTCAACAAATTTAAAGATGCATGTTTCCACAAATGAAGTTGTGTTGATTTGTTTTATGGGTTGATTGTCAGAGCTGCTGGCGTCTCTGGAGCAGAATGGCGACGCGTCGTCTCAGAGCAGCACCGCAGGAGCCGCTGATGGCACAGAAGCACGTCAGCGCAGGTCTGGGGTCAGCAGTAACGGCGCGGCACCTGCCGACTCCAGTAAATCCTACACACCCGAGCAGGCCGAGGCCGTCAGAAGGTGTGTACTGTGTTTTCACATTACCAGTGTCTCACAGAATCTGTTTGATGGCAAAACATGTAGACTCATGCAGTTGACTAAACAACCTCCTACAAGTCAGTCCTTAAAGGAATCGTGTTCTGTGTTCGTAGTGTTTTATTTTTACCCTGCTTTTCTGGTTAAGTCCACTTAAAGTGACAAAACCACATTACAAATTTACTAAATGTAAACAAAAAATGAAATCTGAAAATATAAAAATAAAAGCTAATTTAAACTAATTTGAACTTATTCTTGAAGCAAAAGCAGGACTTTTGTATTATGTATATATACGTTTACAGCATTAATGTTTTGATTTAGCTTTTGTAAGATTTTTAATATTTTAAATAATTTTGTAGTGTTCTTTTAATTTTTACATTTACATACATTTAATTTTAGTTAGTTTTTTTCTTATTTCAGTGTAAGTTTTATAAATTTGTTACATGGTTTTGTCATATTTATTTATTATGTATTTCTATTTAGCTGCTTTATTTAAATTTTAGTAATTTTAATGCTCCAACTTATACATATTACTCCATAAGATTCAAAGTAGTGTTATTTTTGTACTGTTATAGTATTTATTGATGGTTTCAGTGAGCTTTTATTTTTAGATTTTCAGATTTCATTTTATTTTTTGTTTACATTCAGTAACTTTGCAACGTGGTTTAGTCATTTTTTTTTATAAATTTAGTACTTCAATTTAAACGAATTAAATTCACAATATCTAAATCAATGTTATTTGTGTTTTTATATACTATTATAGTATTTATTAATATTTTGAATTGGCTTTTGTAATTTTTGCTTTTTCCTATTTTGCTGTATTTTTTTTTAATTAGTTTTAGTTCATTTGATAATATCTAAATCAATGTTATTTTGTATTTTTATAAACTATTATAGTATTTATTGATAGCTAATTGAGCTTATATTTTCAGATTTCATTTAAAAAAAATAAAATTAGGGACTTTGTAATGTGGTTTTGTTATTTTTGCCTTTTTTCCTTTTATTTGGTTTTATTAAAAACACATTTCATAATATCTAATTCTATTTTTAAATGAGCTTTTAATTTTATATTTTCAGATTTAATTTTATTTTTTTTCCCATTTTGCTGTATTTTTACAATTTGGTTTGTTAATTTAGTACTTCAACTAAAACATTCATTTTATAATATCTAAATCAATGTTTTTTTTTTGTATTTTTATATACTATTATCGTTTTTATACATTTTTTGAATTGGCTTTTTATATGTTCAGATAACATTTTAATGTTAGTTTTTTTTTTAAATATAATTTTGCAGTATACTTTTGTTATTTTGATTACTTTTTATTTTTAAATATTTCCTTTTAGCTTTATTTCAGTTTTAATTTTAGCACTCAATGTTTTTTTTAATCTAATCCTTATATTTTACTTTATTTCAGCTTTATTTCATTAAACAGAAACAATTTTAAATACTTTTAGTTTTAAATCAAATGCCTCTTCCTGTTCTTAAGAAGTTCCTTGTGTTTTTGGTTCGTCAGAATAAAGCAATGCAAGAACTACTACGAGATTCTTGGCTTGCAGAAAGATGCTTCTGAAGACGACCTTAAGAAAGCCTACAGAAAACTGGCATTAAAGTTTCACCCTGATAAGAATCACGCTCCAGGAGCCACGGAGGCGTTTAAAGGTACGGCAGATCGTCATACGGGTGCTTTGATTACAGCGCAGTGTATCTGCAGTAAAATCAGCACGTGCTCGTTTTCCATTAACGTCTATAAAGTGAATGATTTATTAGAAAATGTAATAAAGAAGCAGAAAGTGTCCTGTATTTGTTGCGTAACTGTGGTTATTTTCTGCAGCCATAGGAAACGCATATGCAGTGCTGTCAAATGTGGAAAAGAGACGGCAGTACGATCAGTTCGGAGAGGAGCGCAGCGGCACGGGTCGCCGGTCCAGCCAGGCCAACGACACACACTTCGAGGCCGATATTTCACCTGAAGATCTCTTCAACATGTTCTTCGGAGGAGGCTTTCCTTCTAGTGAGTCTGAGCATGTGTTTGTGAGGCTGAAGGGTATCTTGGGTGATAAAAGCAGGAGGAGTCCAAAATTAGCCCTTTGTTTTGTTTTATTGGCCATAAAACTGTTTCATGCATTCAGAAGTTCTCCTAAAATCAAATGGAAAAATAAAGATTTTTTTTTTTTAAATTTCATTACTATGGAAGCTTGTTTCCACCAAGGAATAAAAAAGGTAATTTGATTATTTTTATTATTTTTTTTTTTTTTTCCCTCTCAGAATTCTGATGTTTTTGTTCCTGTAATTCTGTTTACATATCAGAATTCTGTCTTTTTTAATGTAATTCTGAGAATTGATATAAGATATAAACTATAAAGATAGTAATTTTTATTTATTTATTTTTTTTTTTTTTGTGGCAGAAACAAGCTTCCATACTGCAATACACTTCAATATGATGTTTTTATTTTTCTGTGATACACAATTTATTTTTTTATAATTTTCTATAAGCAAAAATATTATTTCATATTTTTATATTTTGATTTTGGGATGAAATATGACATGCACTTCATGATTTTTATAAGCGTCAAAGAACAGCATAAAGGTAATGGTGAACTGTCAGTCAGTGTATTTCAGAGCTCTTATTGAAGAGACGTCACACAAACAATCCCATGAGTTCCTGACGCTCTGAATAAAGACATGGATGTGTTTCTTTCAGGTAATGTTCACATGTACAGTAATGGACGGATGCGCTTTAATCAGAATCACGGCGAGAGAGGAGAACACAGAGGGGTGAGGAACATCTTCAGACCCACGATCTCTGTTCTTTGAGTTTTAAAGTTTCTATTGGGATAGTTGTGAAAGAATTAGCTTTTTGTGGGTCACTTCAACAGTCCTTTGTAGTGACAAATGTATTTTATTATGTTTTTATATTACATAAGAATTAGAAAGTACTTTTTATTACATACACACAATTTATAATATTATTATTACATGCACATATAAATATAATATGTGTATATATGTTTATACATGTTTATCTGTTTTAGTTATAAAATTATTAATTCATTTAAACAATTTATTTTAACAATTTTAAACGATATATATTGTATTTATAAAATTCTATTAATTAAATGAATTAATAATGCTGTTAGTTACTATATATATAGCTAGCAACTTTTAAACCATGGTAGTTTAAGTGAATTTAACAGAATTATTAATTCATTTAGTTAATAGAATTTTATAAATACTATAATTTTATGTAGTTTTATTAATTAATTAGAATAAAGTTTTATTATACATAATTTTAAATTATTAATTAATTTTATTTATTTTAAATATTTAAAATATAAAAAATGGAAACAATTTGAATGATATAAAAAATGTATTAGATATTTTAGAATTATTATTTTTAATACTTTTTTACTTATATATTATAGTTTAAAATTGTATAATTAAAAATTATAAATATACATTTATTCAATGTGTGTGTGTATGTATACGGATATAAAAATGTACAATTATGTATAATAAAACTGTATATCGTGTATATCGTGTGTGTGTACACTACCGTTCAAAAGTTTGGGGTCAGTAAGACTTGTAATAGTCTTTAAAGAAGTCTCTTCTGCTCATCAAGGCTGCATTTATTTGATTAAAAAATATAGAAAAAAAACAGTAATATTGCAAAATGTTTTTACAATATAAAATAATGTTTTTTATTTTAACATACTTTAAAATAGAATTTATTCCTGTGATGAAAAGCTGAATTTTTATCAGCTGTTACTCCAGTCTTAAGTGTCACATGATCCTTCAGAAATCATTCTAATATGCGGATTTATTATTAGAATGATCAATGTTGGATAATATCAACAGTTGTGCTGCCAAATATTTTTTGGAACCTGTGATTTTTTTTTTTTTTCAGGATTCTTTCATGAATAACAAGTTTAAAAAGTACAGTGTTTATTCAAAATATAAATATTTTATAACAATGTAAATTATTTATTATTAACTTTTAATAAACTTTTAATTATTAACTTAATACATCCTTGGTGAATAAAAGTATTAATTTCTTAAAAAAAAAAAGAAACAATAAAAATGTACTGACCCCAAACTTTTGAACGGTAGTGTATATATATATATATATATATATATATATGTATATAAAAATCTAAAATAAATATTTCTGATTTAAAAATTGCGAAATATATATAATGTTTTAAATAAATAAAATTGTTTACATTTCTTATATATTTTAAACTGTGTAAAATTATAGTATTTATAAAATTCTATTAATTAAATTAATTTTCATTATGAAGTTCACTTAAAGTACTATGGTTTCAAAAGTTGCAACAGTTTCCCATGCTGTTGACTGCAGATGTATTTTGTGAATGAAACAGCAGAGGGCAGCAAAGTTCATGAGTCGATCCGACTATGCTGGAGATTACGGAGTTATGACGGCTGATTAATATAATATTGTGTGTGTGTGTGTGTGTTTAGGGAGGTCTTGCTCTCCTCATGCAGTTGATGCCCATCCTCATCCTCGTCATCGTATCAGCGCTCAGTCAGATGATGGTCACCAACCCGCCGTATAGTCTCAGCTTCAGACCGTGAGTCTCTCTCTCTCTCTCTCTCTCTCTCATCTTATCGTATCTCTCCTTATCAGTATCTTTCTGTTTATCAGTATCTCTCTCTCTCCGTCACTCTCTTTTTTATCTGCTTTCACACTTTAAACAGCATGTTGCTCTTCCAGTAGTCACATTTTGCACATTCAGATATCTTAAGCACACAAACGCTCACATTATCAGAAGATCAATAGACTTACATAAAGTTCTACAGCAGGTACATGGACAGCATTTAAACTTCATTATCTACACAGGCATGATTGTATTTATATAGCTCATTTTAAACACAAAGTGCTTTACATAAAAAAATGATGAATTAAATTTTAAAAATTAAAATAAAATTAAAATTAATTAAAAAGCCACTCATTCTGCTAATTAAATGTTTATGCTTTTTTTTTTTTTTTTTAAATTAGTTTTATATTTATGCGATCTAAAACTCATTTGCAAACTCAAATGCATTTATTTATACACGTGTTAAATAAATAATATGTTCGGAGTGTATTCAGTGGGATTTTAAGGAAAAATTGACATTAAAAATTTATTAAAAATATACATTTTTCAGGTTGTGGACTGAATGTATGCCACAAATGAGTGACGCTAAGCAAAAGTTGTCTGATCATGAGTTGCATGTTCCAAAGAACGTCTGGTGCTTGAAGGAAATCTGACCTTTTGTCACATGATCAATGTCACTTACATCAGACGAGTGACCTAGAAATTTGAAATGCAGCTTCATTTGTTGCCAGAACTTTATTTCTTATGCTTGTATGCACATATAACCAAGTGCACGTGCTTTTCCACACTGTTTGCACATTCAAATAATTATTAGATTCGTAAAGCAAAAAAAGCATCAGTGCTTTCACTGGTCAGCTGTATTGATCGCTGATGCTGCGGTCCTGCACGTGTCAATCCTGCGCGGAGACGTCGGTCCATGCCGGGTCACCGTGAGCCCGTCGATCAATAGCAGTTTTTATGCTGTAATAAGCTGGTTCTTACCAGTTGGGTCACAGGTCGAGTTCTGGACCCTGATCAGTTTCTGTCCTGCGATTGCGGAGAAGCATTTGCAAACTAATTTTGCCACTTTTTTTTTTTTTTTTTTAAAATCAAAATGATAAAGTTTTCATTAGCTGAAAACTCACTCAGAAAATATAGTTGATTTAAAATTAATCAAATTTATTTAATAATTAATACTTAAATAAAAATAGTTGTATATATACAGTTGTATTGTGTTCATATCACTTTTAAGTTATTATTATTATTATTATTAAAATATAATTTTTTAAATATCAATATTTAAGCAGTTGCTATAATAAAAACATTTAATTATCATGTAATAAAAATGTAACAAAAATATTTAATAATCAAAATTAATCACATTTATTTAGTAAATAACACTCAAAAAATAATTGTATTTATACAGTTGTATGTATTGTGTATATATCAGTTTAAATTATTATTATTATTATTATTATTATTATTACTAAAATTTGTTTTTGAAATATCCACATTTAAACAGTTGCTGTAATAACTTGTAATTTAATCTAATTTATTTAATAAATAACACTCAAATAAAATAATTGTGTGTATATACAGTTGTATATATATTGTATATATCACATTTTATATTATTATTATTATTATTTAAATATTAATTTGTTTTTGAAATATAAACATTTAAACAGTTGCTGTATTAAAATCTTTTAAAAATCATGCCATAAAAAATTAATAAAAACTATTTAATCAAAATCAAAATTAATCAAATGTATTTATTAACCACTCAAATAAAAAATAATTGTGTATATATACAGTTGGAAATATTGTGTATATATCACATTTTAAATTATTATTATTATTATTATTAAAATATTAATTTGTTTTTGAAATATAAACATTTAAACAGTTGCTGTAATAACTTTTAATAATCATGTAATAAATTTTTTTATAAAAATGTAATAACTATTTGATAATCAAAATTAATCTAATTTATTTAATAAATAAGGCTCAAATAAAAAATAATTGTATATATGCACAGTTGTATATATTGTGTGTAAATATATCACATTTTAAATTATTATTTAAATATTAATTTGTTTTTGAAATATATACATTTAAACAGTTGCTGTAATAAAACTTTTAATAATCATGTAATAAAAATGTAATAAACTATTTAATAATCAAAATCTAAATTAATGAAATCTATGTAATAATTAACACTCAAATAACAATTTTATATATATATAGCTGTATATGTTGTGTATATTTCACATTTTAAATTATTATTATTAAGATATTAATTTGTTTTTGAAATATAAACATTTAAACAATTGCTGTAATAAAAACATTAATGACAAATTTATTCAGAATAGCATTAATGAATATTAATGTTATATAATGCATAAATTTATCACAATGCTCCTAGTAATTAAGTAATTTTACTAATGAGTTTATGGACATTGCATGGCTTTCAATTAAATTTATTTTATGTTGCATTTTTGTTTGAATGAAAACGCTGAAGCTGCACAGCAGATGCATTCTGTCGATCACGTGAGATCTCGTCTGATTGGTCGAAAGAGACCGGAGGTTTGCAAACTATGTTTGAACTCTTGACCTTTGACTCTGAATGATGTTCACGCAGAGGAATCATCTGAAGTCTGAGTGGACTGTCGCTCAGCTGCGTCTTCACACTTCGTGTGCATGAAACCTGTGACCTCTGACCCTCAACGCTGTCTTTATACAATACTCGGACTTCCTGCTGTTCGCTAAGCAGAGTTATTATAGCTAACTGAAACTAAAAGCATTAAAACTTTTCCATTTCATTAAAAAATAAATAAATAAATAAATATATATATATATATATATATATAATAGTTTTACTGAATATAACTAAAACAGAAAATTAAACTGTTTAGGCATATTAAAAGAATGAAAAATTAGACAACAAAATTACTAAAAGCTTCACTAAAAATTTAAATTAAAACAGAAAATAAAAAATATAATCCAGAATATTAACAAAAACTATAATAGTATATCAGAGGTAGTAACATATTGAGTATATACTGTGCACTGAGTATTCAGAAGTTCTGCATGTGCTTGTTTTCACTCTCTGTGTTTTACTTTCTTATCATGTCCTTCTGAAAATATCACATTTCGCGTGTGCGTCTCACAGGTCAGCGGGTCACACACACAAGCGCGTGACGGAGAATCTGGGCGTGACGTATTACGTGAACGAACGTTTCACTCAGGACTACAGCGGCATGAGTCTGAAACAGGTGGAGAGCAGCGTGGAGGACGACTACATCTCCAACCTCAGGAACAACTGCTGGAAAGAGAAACAACAGAGTACGTCACACACACACTCCCTGTAAAGATTCAAAAATTAGGGGAAAAAGCACCATAGAAGTGTCCTGACAGACTCACGCACTGTATACCAAGTCTTCTGAAGTCATATTATCTCTCCTGTGAAGTCATTATTATTTATTTAAATATATTTGAAAATGTAATTTATTTCTGTGATGCGCAGCTGAATTTTCAGCATCATTACTCCAGTCTTCAGTGTCACATGATCCTTCAGAAATCATTCTAATATGCTGATTTGCTGCTCAACAAACATTTCTGATTATTAGCAATGTTGAAAACAGTTGTGCTGCACAATATTTTTGTAGATGTGTCATACATTTTACTTTTCAGGATTCATAGGTGAGTAGAAAGTATAAAAGAACAACATTTATTCGAAATAGGAATCCATTGTAACATTATAAATGTCTCTACTGTCACTTTTGATCCATTTAATGCGTTTTAGATGAATAAAAATACAAAATTCTTACTAACATTTTTTTTTTTTACTAAGCCCAAACCAACGTCTAAATATTTCAAGTATAAAGTCTAAATACTACGAGAATAAAATTGAAATACTGCGAGGAAAAAAGTCGGAATACTGCGGGGAATGAAGTCGGAATACTGCGGGGAATGAAGTCGGAATACTGCGGGGAATAAAGTGAAATAAGGGAATAAAATTGAGGAATACTCTTGAGAATAAAGTGGGAATACCTCGAGAATAAAATTGAAATACTACAGCAATAAAATTCGGAATACTAGGGGAATAAAGTCGAATACTGTGGGGAATAAAATTGAATACTACGAGAAAAAATGTAAATACTACAGCAGTAAAATTGAAATACTACAGGGAATAAAGTCGAATACTGCGGGAATAAAGTCGAATACCTCGAGAATAAAATTGAAATACTACAGCAATAAAATTGAATAAAGGGTAAAAGTCGAATACTTTGAGAATAAAGTCGAAATACTACGAGAAAAAATGTAAATACTACAGCAGTAAAGTCACTCTGGGAATAAAGTCGAATACTGGGGAATAAAGTGAATACTACAAAAATAAAGTCGGAATGCTTGAGAATAAAGTCGGAATACTATGAGAATAAAGTCGGAATACTACGAGAAAAAAATTTAAATACTACGAGAATAAAATTGAAATACTACAGCAATAAAGTCGGAATACTGCGGGAATAAAGTCGGAATACTACAAAAATAAAGTCAGAATGCTTCGAGAATAAAGTCGAAATACTATGAGAATAATGTCTCTGCTGTCACTTTTGATCCATTTAATGCATCTTTGATAAAAATACTAATTTCTTCCTAAAAAAAATACTGTGTTCACTAATACTGTGTAAAACAGTGTTCACTAAATCATTTTAGAAAGCACATCATACAGGTTTGGAACAATATGAGGGTGAATAAATGATGACAGAACTCTCATTTTTGGGTGGACTGTCCATTTAAGAACTTGTAGTAATTGAATAATCATAATTGAGTGTGTTGAGGTGATTCCAGATGGTGAGTGTGTGTGTGTTCATGACTCACATGTCTGAACTCTTCTCTGTTTACGAAAGAGCTGATTCGTTCTCTGAGAGCCGGTCAGAACCGGCTGCACATGCTCATTTCCTTTAACGTCATTCATCTCACGCTCGGTGAATCAGCTTGAGTTCTTGAGATATTCGGGGGAAGTTCACAGCTGTTTCACTAAATGAATCACTCGTGTTTACAGAAAAAACAGTGTTTCATCAGCTGAGTCGACTTTCTAAAGTATCTTTGTAAATTCTGTCATGATTTGTTCATTTATGTGCTCATATATATATATATGTGTGTGTGTGTGTGTGTGTGTGTGTGTGTGTGTTTTAGAGGAGGGTCTGCTGTACCGGGCGCGGTATTTCGGGGACAGTGATCTGTACCAGCGGGCTCAGCGGATGGGAACCCCGAGCTGCTCTCGGCTGTCTGAGGTTCAGGCGTCTTTACACGGATAGATGATCCGTCACGGCACTACCTGGTAAACACTGCATCCGTCCACACCTTCATCTTAATCTTGGTATTATTAGAGTCAAACTCTACTGCTTGAGCTACAGAGACACTAATGAACATCCTCAACCCTGATGAACATGAGGTAGATTATCAGGGAAGATTTCTCATTTTCTGTATCTTCAGATAGTTTGTGGCGTCTCAGTTTAATGTGTAATTGGTGGATTGACGTCATGAGGAGTAAAAAAATGCCTTTATATAATTTAAAAAAAAAAAGTGTTTTCTCTGTTTGAGTGGCCCGACACAACAAAAACACAATTTGTTTACATTTTATTTGGAATAGAGCAGAGAAATGGAAAAAATAAGTTTAAAAATCCAGTTTATGTCCTCCATCCAGAAAGCATATTATATACAATAATAATATCAGCTAAATTAAATGAAATAAAAAATTAAATCAATTAATAAATATAGAAACAGTAAGTTGTAAAATGTAATTTATATGTAATTTTATTGCATATGTATTATATGTATGTTATGTAATGTGTTTTTAGTGTGTGTGTGTGTGTGTAAATGTGCATGCATATATATATATATATATATATATATATATATATATATATATATATATATATATATATAAACTTTTATAATACAATTAATAATAAGTACAATTTTAATTATTCATTATGTTGTATTAACTAATCAAATTAATTTTATAATTGTATACAAAGTATATAATTAATTTGTAATAAAATTAATAAATACATTTTTATTTAATTTATTATGATTAATTTAAAATTCAATAAATTTTACAATTTTATATATACATACATATATTAATTAAAAAATATTAATTTTTAAATTATTTTTTATTGTTTTTTATTTCATAAAATTAATTGTATACTTTTGTAAAAAAAATATATATATAATAAAATTAATAATAAATAATTGAATATTTATATTATTACCTATTATTTATTATAAATTTAAAATGAATTAAATGAATTTATTTATTTTAATTTTAATACATTTTATTATGTTTTTATAAAATTTAATGAAATTAATTGCATGATTTTATAAAAAAAAATATACATTTTTTATATATATATGTGTGTGTGTGTGTGTGTATATATATATATATATATATATATATAATTTTATTTATTTATTTTTTTATGTATTACTCATATGCATATTGCTAATTATCCAATGCATATATATGTATAAGTATTGGTTACTTTGGTTCAACACTTAGTACTTGGTAAATTCCCAAAGGAGAGAATGAATGAGAAAAATTCTTCCCAAACCACTGCTTGAAAAGTGGGTCAATGTTTGTGCCGCGGGACTTTTCAGCTCTCACAATTCAGCTTGAAGCAAAAGTCTGGTTTTTGAGCGTCCTGCTTGGTGTTTTCTGCATTGTGGATTGTTGTGTTTTCATCACAAATAATTAATTAAACAATAAGTTATTCATATTCCTTCCAAGAAATATAAATATTATATCTATATTTATTTTCCGCACAGGTTCCAAAAACAATCTCTCCAGTCTGGAATATGGAAGAACGCCATACGGATTGTAAATACATTTGTTCAAACAACAGGGCTGAGCATTTGCAACAACTACTGAACTTGATTAGAAAGACTTACTGAGGGCTGAATCTGCGCGTGTGTGTGTGTGTGTGTCTGTGCGAATGCATGCTAAGGACCATGTACGTGAGCAAGTGTGAGTGTGTGTGCGTGTGTATGCATGCTAGGGATCGTGTGTGTGAGTGTGAAATCGGAGCTGGTGTTTTGGACTCCTGCGGATGAAGGACGTTTCCTCGCAGTCTGAATGTTCTGGCCTGGATTAAAGTTCATGGTGTCGTTTCTCTAAATTCAGCCTCATTTTCAGCTCTGGCAGGAATCAACAATCTGGTTTTGCATTTTGAAACAGACTGGAGATGGGATGACAATATCTGCATATATTTATTTGAGTTTGTTTAGATGGAGATCATGTCTTTTTAATGATTTATATTTGTATGTTTGAGATTTATCTATGCAGGGATCTTACTGATGAATTATGGCGTACGCGTTCGACTTTATCGATAATTGTCCTGCGAGTTAGGAGTAACTTCGGCTGCTGTACACGGGTGATATTTATTGAAGGATCGAATAGGAATATTTATTTCATATGAAGTTTTATTTTCTACATGACTTAGTGGAACTATTTCATCGCTGACAGAGACTACGCTGCAATTATTTCACTCTGAATACAAATAAAGATTGTTCGTGCCACTGTCTGCCGTGGGTGTGTGAGTGTTGCACGTAACAGTGTTTCAGACTCAGGATGTCGGTCGATGCCAGAGTGAGCTGAATCATGCGTTTCAGCACGTTCATAGTCACCCGTCTGAAAAAAAGGAAAAGCAGCGTGTGGAATGCTAATAAAAACAGCTGGGAGAAAGTCATGCGCTTCACTTAAACCAATAGTTCACCCAAAAAATGAACTAGAATGACTATAATAGTTTCTTTATCAGATTTGGAGAAATGTTTCATTGCATCACCAAAGGATCCTCTGCAGTGAATGGGTGCCGTCAAAAGAAGACAAAAGCTGAAACTAATTCATTTTTAGCTAAAATACGAGTCCATGCACGCTTAAAAACTGTCTTAGTGATGGATTTGTTTCAGCTTTTGTCTTCTCAAGATGTGAACTGATGGACTGGAGTGGTGTGGATTACTTGTGATGTTTTTATCAGCTCTCATTCTGACGGCACCCATCCACTGCTGAGCAAGCGATTCAATTAAAATGCATTGTAAGGTTCCTTGTTGCATCCAAGTTAGTTGTTTGTCATTTGTTTTAATGCATTATACTTTCTAAAGGTAAAATCAATAGATGTTTTCTAATAACTGTGGTTACAGACCATGCAGTGCATCATAAGATGCATTACAAAGCATAATTTATGCATTAAGAATACTTTTAGAATGCAATATAATGACGTTTTTTTTAAAAGCACCACAGATTGTTTTTGAATAGCGCACAAATGTATCAAAACGAAAGTACTTGGCAGGAAATCAGATCACATGAATTAAGTCAGTGATCATTTTTATAGAAAGATTTATAATAGAAAAAAAAAGTATTGGCAAGAACTGTGGCGTCGCAGCATGCAACTGCAATGAAAATGCTATTAAGTACAGTATTTCTAGAGAATGCATGAACTGATTAATGCATTACAAGTGGCTTTAGATGAAAGCATGTTGAAAAAGTATATATACATACATAAATGCATAAAATGGAAATTTACAGTTGTGGCCCAATGCAATTAATAAAAAAAAATTATATGCATTAAAAAATATATATATATATATGCAAGTTTACAGTTGTGGCCAAATGCAATTAATAAAAAAATAAATTAAAAAAAGATTATATGCATTAAAAAAAAAAAATATATATATATATATATATATATATATATATGTATATGTGCATATGTGCAAGTTTACAGTTGTGGCCAAATGCAATTAATTTAAAAAAAAAAAAAAAAGAAAGAAGAAAAAGGCAAATTTACAATTGTAGTCATTATGGCCTAATGCATTTAAAAAATATATATAAATTAATAAAAAATAAAAGTGCATATAATTAAATAAAAAAAAAAAAAAACACAATGCAAATTCAGTTGTAGCCATTGTGGCCTAATGCATTTAATGAAATTTAAAGAAATTAAATAAATAAATTACATAAATAATAGCAAAGACACCATTTCTTCAAAAAGATAATTTATTTTCTGCATTTCGTTCATGTACAAAAGAAACAGAACACGTTGCATTTGAATATCAAATAAATAAGATGCAAGGATATGCATATGATTGTTTAAAAAACAAAAAGAAAAAAAGAAAAATAATAAAAATTAAAAGCACCTCTTCCATTTGATCTAAGTGAACAATAACTGCATCCAGACACATCGTTGCACATCTTTGAACAAATCGGCACTTGAATAACAGAAAAACCATCACATTTGCTACATGGAAAAAATAGCTGCCACATCTGGTTTCCATGAACCTGAGGTAAACATTTCAACAGCAGCCCGAAAACTCCTGCTTCACTAGAACGTCAGCAAAAGTGCAACATAATAAACATACCATACTGTATTACAAAATCTTTTTTTAGATACCCCACATGTGCATTACAAATGCCCTGCGGGTTGGTACTTCACTGCTTTCAACAGTCATACAATTCAGGCCTCGAGAGACCAAACAGCTTCATATTAAAAAACCTAGTAAAAGTCCATAACATGGACCGTCAGTTTGTGAGCATGTCAGGCTCAGCATTCTTCTATCAAAAGCTCTTCAGAGCTGTACAGTTTTCTTTTAATAACTCGAAATCCAGTGCTCAGTTTAAGTGCATGTCTAACAACCGGAGAAGCAGGCGATCTGCCAGTGAAAAGCCCCTGGATTTTCGGCCAAAAGCCCCTGGAGTCCAGCCTGAGCACGAGCGTGAGCTGGAACGTCGGCACCAGGTACGGGTCGACGGCGATCTGTCCCACGGCCTCGCAGCTGCCGTCCTGCTCCACGCACAGGTCGACGAGAGCACCGCGGAGGCCGCAGGGCTCGCTGACCGACAGATGCACCAGCTCGTGGCCGATGTGCTCCAGGAGTTTCTCGGGAATGAGCAGTTTGGAACAGTGCAGGACGCCGTCTTTGGCGTCGGTCAGGTTAAGTGCGATGAGCTGCACCACTTCTTTGCACAACGCCTCTTCGGTCGGGTCAAAAAACAAGTCCGATTCGGACAGGTCGGGAAGGGATATGGAACCTGCGGAAGACAAATGCAAACATGCATTAGGCTCAAGAACTTAAGAATGCATGACCACCAAGCTGCATGAGAATGTGCGCAAGAAGTGCGTGTTTACCTGCATCTGATGCATCGTCTGTGCTGCTGTGATTGTCTGAATCAGAGTCCAAGCTTTGGCTGCTGTGCAGTTTCTGCATCAGTTTGCTCCAGGACAAGCGTTTGGATGGAGCGTCAGATGTCGGTGTTGATGGGAGACTTGAGTCGTCAGATGAAAGGCTGGTAATCAGCTGGTCCTGCATTGTTGCGTCTTAAAATGACTGTAAAAGAGAAGATATTTGTTTTTATTACTCATGCACAAAACACAAAAGCAACTGGTGCATTGCAGAAAAATGTATTTTTGGCCTTTCCAGTAGTTTTTTTTTATAATAGAGATGCATTTATTAGCAAAATTTGCTTTTATTATTCACGCACAAGACAAAAATCAACTGGTGCATTGCAGAATTTATTTTTTTGGCTTTTCCAGTAGTTTTTTTTAGATAAATAGAGATGCATTTATTAGCTAAATTAGTTTATATTACTCATGCACAAAACACAACCTGGTGCATTGAAGAAAATTGTATTTTAGGCCTTTCTAGTAAAAACAGAAATGCATTTATTAGCAAAATTACTTAAGATAGTTTTGCATTCTAAAAAAAAAAAGCTAAAATTAAGTGCTTAAAACAAGAAAAAAAAAAAAAATCCACTTTGAATTAAGTTTATTTTTCTGTCCTCACTGACTTATAAACGTTGATTTTTTCTGAAAACAATATGCATTTTCATTTTAAAAAGTGTTTAGATAATTGCACTGGAAAACAAGAACACCAAGCAAGACCTCTGCAGTGTAAACAAGTCAACAAAGAACAAAGTACCCTGTCATTTAAATTAAATATAAAACGAAAACGCATGCATCAGGCAGTTATTTGACTGGTTTTACATTGCTGATGTTATGAATACTGCAGCAAATAGTGATGATTAAACTGCAGTATACTTTTGTCCTGCATTGTACTCCAAGGTTTGAATGAAACAACAATGAAGACAATAAAAACAACGCTGTTTACGCATTACAAATCATCAAATATGACACTTACCGGTATTCTACGCTGTAAATCTTCAGATGTGATGAATTGTCGGTTATTCCCGCAGATGAAATACTCCGTAACAAAGACTGGCGACCAACAAAGCCTTGTACGAAGTGGAATAAGTGCAGCAGCTGTTAGTATCCGCAGTGTGTCCTGCAAAACACTGACGCAACCCTTTCAGCGCCCGCTTATATACCCGCTGCCGCTGGCCACGCCTCCCGCGAGTTTTCAGCCAATGGACGTTTATGTCACGTCTTTCGCGTCCCAAGTTCGCCTGGTAACACGAAGCAGTGCTGATCAATGAGAGTGCGCCTGCAGGTCTGCTATTGTGTGTGGTGGAGGAGGGCGCAGTTCTCACATCACCTATTGTCTTTAACTCAGGACATGCAGTGGCGAATCTCACGTCTGCTCATTTGTTTGCGGTTTGATTGGGCGATTTAGCGATTTGCATTACGAATCGAAACAAGATTGTGAAATACTGACTTTAGCTGAGCTTTCATTGACTACGTGCAACAAGAGCCTCACAATGACTGATGACTTTACTAAATAAACACACTGCGAGCTGCTTGCAATTAAATGCTTCTTATCCAGTAATTCATGCCTGGTGGATTTAATATGGGTTGCTGGCATGGAATATGGCTACTTTAACTGTTGTTATCTAACTTTTATAGCTTCACATTTGTACTTTTAAAAATATTTGTCAACTATTTCAAATGGTGAAAAACTTACATATACCAACAAAACTAGTTTTATGGGATAGATAAAGTAGAAATAAGACCTAAAACAGACTTTTAGTCTAAAATATTGGTTTAAAGAGTCTTGATAACACACGTGAACACTCTTTAAAACTAAACCAAACTCAAAGCGCCAAAAGTTCACTTTAAAGAGTCTGAATTTTTGGGAGTTTTCACATTTGTACTTTTGGTGGTGGAAAACTTTTCCACATGGAAACATCTAAAACACTAAAACAACTGGTTTTATACAAAGCAAAAATTATTCAGTGTCTCTGAATCAACTTAAACTACATTTTGTGGGTATATATATTTGTACTTTTAAAACATATTTGTCACGTTATGGTGTTATTCAAAGACTTAAAAATACCAAGAAAACTAAGTTTTATGGGTTAGATAGAGTTTACAACACCTAAAACATAGACTTTTTCTTATATTTTACTTTAAAACATTGATTCAAAAGTCTTAATAACACATTTGAACACTCTTTACAACTTTGATAGTGGAAAACTTTACTAAATGGTGACTAATTATACTAAAAAACAAAATGGGAACCTAAAAATGGAAACATCTAAAACAACTTGTTTATTCAAATAAAAAATAATTAAATGTCTCTGAATCAACTTAAACACATTGTCCAATAAAACTACATTTTATGGGTCAAATACATATACGTATATATATATCTGACATTTGTACTTTCAAAAACATTTGTCAAGTTGCCAAACTATTTCAAATGTTGAAAAACAAAACAGTGCCATCTAGCTTAACTGGTGTTATTGAAAAACCTAAAAATACCAACAAAACTAAGTTTTTAATGGGTTAGATAAAGTAGAAATAGATTACAAGACCTAAAACATAGACTTTTCTGTATATTTGTCTCTAAAATATTGATTTAAAATCTCTTTATGACACATTTGAACACTCTTTAAAACTTTAATGGTGGAAAACTTTACTAAATGCTGACTAGTTATACTGTTAAACTAAATGGCAAACAACTGGTTTTATTCAAATCAAAAATAATTTAATGTCTCTGAATCAGCTTAAATACACTGTACTAAGAAAACTACATTTTATGGGTTAAATATATATTCATTTAAAAACTCTATGGACACACTGAGTCTGTTTTCACATTTTAACCAAACTAAAAGTACTAAAAGGCGTGTGAATTTCACACGAATAAAATTTTCAAGAAATAACCAAGTTAACAGACTTTGGTATGTTAGGAAGCTCCAACAAACTTAAAAACTAGTCTTCAATGGAAGTAAAGCAAGATTTAATTTGATTAAGGCTTTGTTTTTCATCTTAAGTGTCTGCATTTGGTCAGTGAAGTGTGAAGCGCTGCAGTCGGGGGAGGTTCAGGAAGGGTTAAAAGTGTCCTAGTTTAGAACGAACGCCCTGTTGCTGGTCAGCAGGGACCGTCCCACATGGACAGGCGCATTCCAGTTCTCGGTTTGCTAGGCGAGGGTGTGTTTTCCCTCAAATCCTGCTGCAACTTTTGCATATAATGCATTTGAATGAGTTTAGCCGCATGAATACACAAACATTAATGGCCCTCAGAATGAGTTTTTCTGTGTTAAATCGTTGTTAGACAATAGCACACGGTTAAAAACGGGTTTAATTTGCTGAAAAAGGAAATATGCGGTGCTTTTAGAAAGGCCTGCTGTTTTTTCACACCTCAGCAAAACTGGGCTTGAGGACAACTGCTGAAGATCTGACCTTTGCCAAATGTGCCTTAAAGATGCTTAGTGAATGGAAAACCACCTCAGTCCTGAGGAAACATGCAATTTTAGCACGTATTATTACAGTGGAGGATTTCACTGAGCATTAAATTAGTCATTCAGTAAATACATGATTTATACATGATTTATTGTTTATTTGCCTTATTTAACCAGGAAAGCAACTTAAATTCTTATTTACAGAATTTTCACAATTCTGACTTTATGTTTCACAATTTAGAATTTACATCTTGAGATTCTGACTTTACATCTTGCAATTTTGACTGTGACTTGCAATTCTGACTTTGTTATGCAAATCTGACTTTAAGTCTTGGGATTCTGACTTTATAACTTGCAATTCTGAATTTATGCATTGCAATTCTGACTTTGTGTCTCACAATTCTGACTTTCCGTCTTGAAATTCTGACTTTACATCGTACAATTTGGACTTTATGTCTCATAATTCTTACTTTACTTCTCAAAATTCTGACTTTCTGTCCTGAAATTCAGATTTTACGTCTCACAATTTTGCTTTTGTCTCACAATTTGGACTTTGCGTCTCGCAATTTGGACTTTACGTCTCACAATTTGGACTTTGCGTCTCACAATTCGGACTTTACGTCTCACATTTCTGACTTCACGTCTCGCATTTCTGACTTTACGCCTCACAATTCGGACTTTATGTCTCACAATTCGGAATTTACGTCTCACATTTCGGACTTTACATCTCACAATTTTGACTTCGTCTCACAATTCTGACTTTGTCTCACAGTTCTGACACTCTGAATTCTGACTTCCTCACAATTCTGCTTTTGTCTCACAATTCAGACTTTATGTCTCACAATTTGGACTTTGCACAATTTGGACTTTCGTCAAATTCAGACTTTTTATGTCTCACAATTTGGACTTTACATCTCAATTCTGACTTTGTCTCACTTTTCTCACAATTACTTCGTCTCCAATTTGCTTTTGTCTTCTTTAACTCGTCTTTGGACTCGTCTCACAATTGGACTTTATGTCTCACATTTCTGACTTCCGTCGCATTTCTGACTTCGTCACAATTGGACTTTATGTCTCAATTATGACTTTGACTTCAGAATTTACATCTCACATTTGGACTTTACATCTCACAATTTTGATTTTACGTCTCACAATTCTGACTTTGCCTCACAGTTCTGACTTTACATCTCACAATTCTGACTTCGTCTCACAATTCTGCTTTTGTCTCAATTCAGACTTTATGTCTCACAATTTGGACTTTATGTCTCACAATTCAGACTTTATGTCTCAATTCGGACTTCGTCTCACAATTCTGCTTTTGTCTCACAATTCAGACTTTATTTCTCACAATTTGGACTTTATGGAATTGGACTTTATGTCTCACAACTTGGACTTTATGTCTCACAGTTCTGCTTTTGTCTCACAATTCAGACTTTATGTCTCACAATTTGGACTTCGTCTCACAATTTGGACTTCACCTCAATTCTGTCTCAATTTGACTTTACGTCTCAAGGACTTCTGCTTTTGTCTCTCAATTCACTGTTCTTTTGTCTCACAATTTGGACTTTATGTGTCTCACAATTTGGACTTTATGTCTCACATTGGACTTTATGTCTCACAGTTCTGCTTTTGTCTCCACTCTCACAATTTGGACTTTATGTCTCACAATTCGGACTTCGTCTCTTTCTGCTTTTGTCTCACAATTTGGACTTATGTCTCACAATTTGGACTTTATGTCTCAATTTGGACTTTATGTCTCACAATTCAGACTTCTCCGATTCTGCTTTTGTCTCACAATTCACTTTATGTCTGGACTTTATGTCTTACAATTGACTCGTCTCACAATCTCACAATTGGACTTTATGTCTCACAATTTGACTTTATGTCTCACAATTTATTGTCTCACAATTCAGACTTTATGTCTCACAATTTGGACTTTATGTCTCACAATTTGGACTTTACGTCTCACAATTCTGCTTTTGTCTCACAATTCGGACTTTACGTCTCACAATTCGGACTTTATAGTTTGAAATTCTGACTTTACGTCTCGTAACTCTGACTTCACATCTTGCAATTCTCACTATGTCTCACAATTCTGACTTTACGTCTTGTAATTCTGATTTTACATTTTGTAATGCTCACTTTGTCTTGTAATTCTGTGTTTACGTCTCACAATTCTGACTTCAAATCTCACTGTTGTGAGAAAAAAGGTCAGAACTATAAGATATAAAGCTTTATTTTTTATCCTACGACAGAAACAGGCTTCCATAGGTTTATTTATTTCCGTGTAGCACACACATACACACACACACACACACACAAGTACTGTCATAATCGGTGTTTGTTCAATCTTTATTGCTCATACGCAGGATTATAGAGATGTACTCATAATTGTGGCTACTTTGGCAAAAGACACTGGCAAAAATACTTCTCAGTATTTTTCTATAACTAGGCTAAACGATGGTGAACTAAAGGTGACTAAAATTGCAACACCAGGATGCTTTGGACCAAAAACATGTTGAGTAAAACTCATTTACAGCCGTATAATGATCCTTACGACTTCTTCGAAATGCTGCAATAATAGCTGGAAGGTTTCCGGGGTTAAAACTTAAAGCTGTTAGTCCATTTGAATGAAAGCCTTTGACCACCTTAACTGTGAATAATAAACCGTTTCTTCAGGACAACACATTAAGCAAACCAAAGCAAATAAACTTTCGAAATCTCAAGAAATCTATTACATGAAGCTTTCTCTCAGAGCCTCACTGAAGTTTCACTAGCTGGGCTTTTCTTTAAGTTCATGCACACATTCCTACGCATATAATGCACTGGAGGTTTGTTGGGCGGAAGCCAAACTTCACAGATGTACTTTAGCAGAGGAGGACAAACAGTTCCCTCCGAATGTAGGAGGAACCGCAAAAACACAAAGACACGTGTTCCCCGTCCAGGAACAAAACATACCGTCCTACTTCATTTACATCTCAGACGATCATATATTTTATGGCCATAAAGCAAATGACTCAAGTGTTGGCATGAAATCAACAACAGAACTGCTTTTGTACATCTAAAAACATGTTTGTGCAATATGCAAATCTAAATATAGACATGAGAAACTGTAAAAATAAGCTTATTTGAAAGACCATAAAGATTTTCTTTTAAAACCCATTTATTATTACCATAATGCCAAAAGTATTTTTCTTTACTGTAATTAAAACAATGATATAAAATTGTATTAATATACATACTAAATTATAATAAATATTATTATATAATATTAAATATGAAATTATTTAAAATAGCTATTTATACACACATCACTGCTTTTTGTTTAACTGCCTTTATTTTATCATTTAAAACAATGTATTCAATTAAAAATCTAACAGAGATCACTAATTAAGAATAAGAATTCCATTAAAAATATTTTTTATGAAAAATGACAATAAATGTCAAAATCAATTAAAAATAAATTCAAATAAATTAAAACATTTAAAATTTATTTAAAGTTTTCACATTTTCTTTGTGCAAAATTTTGCATAAAAAAGAAGCTTATTTGAAGAACCATAAAAATTTTCTTTTAAAACCCATTTATTATTACCATAATGTCAAAAGTGTTTTTCTTTACTGTAATTAAAATAATGATATAAAATTGTATTAATATACATACTAAATTCTAATAAATACTATTATGTAATATTAAATACTAAATAATTTAAAATAGCTATTAATACACATACATCGCTATTTTTGTTGCCATTATTTTATAATTAAAAACAATGTATTAAATTCAAAATCTAACAGAGATCACTAACTGAGAGTGATAAGAATGACAAAAAAATCAAAATTAAAATGTTTGGATTTTGTTTATGAAAAATGACAATAGATGTCAAAATTAAAAATCAATTAAAACATTTAAAATTGATTTCATGAAAAGTGTTTGTTTCATTGCTAAACATTTTAGTCCTCATGCATTTTCCAATTTTCCCCCAGTTTTCATATTTTCTTCATGCAAAATATAAGTTCTTTCATTCTTTTGTTTTTTGCTGTGATATATATGTTTTTCATGAGCTCCACCTCTGTTCCGGCATTAGGACCCAGCGGTCTACAGCTATAGAGTTAGAAACGCCTTTTGTTGAATACAGCAGTGGACGATCAACATCTCAGCTAGAACAGAACAGAACGTTCAGTACTTGCATTCAGAAACATCTCTGCTGCCTGCTTCGATAAAGGCTGATAAACATCTACTGACGTTCAGTGGCTCATCGAGCATCTGAAGGAACTCAAAGCAGTGTTTACACAAGGCTCACATTGCATTGCTTTCTCTTTCCCACTCAAGTTTTAACATGAACTTTAACTTGTGTTCTTATAATTCCACACACAAGCTGTAAAGCTCATTTTAGGTGATAAATGGGAGAGCCTTGTGCTTGTTTTTGTGTAGGAGCTTCAGCTCAAGGACAAAGACCGAGGCTCTTATTTTTTATCTCCACACAGCTGCGGTTCGTTCGTCCGTCCACCGGTCGGTTCGTCCTCCCCCGCTCTGTTCCTGCAGGACCGTGTGCCACACGACTCCCACGTCTGTCTCTCAAACAAACCCTCAGCCTTTGTTTTAGTGAAGCAGATCTTCTCATATACATGACTAATGAATAACTAGAGAAAAAACTAATGAGAACACACAGTGACTCAAGTCACTGAAAACTTTAAAATGACAAACTTTTGCTCTTTGCAAATGCCTCACGCTTTGAATAACAAAATGCATGAACAAACACACGGTTTGAACTTTCTGGGAGATTTTGACCTGACGGGTGGTCAGAGGAATAATTGAGAAAAATAGACATTAGATGAATAGGAAAGGTGTTTCAGAAACAAAGCAAGCTTTTTTTTTTTTTTTTTTAGTTTTTTAAGAGGTTTTTTTGTTTTGAAACTGTTGAAACATCCTTAAAAAGACCAGATGCATTCATGCATTAATCAAAATAAATAAATAATGTAAGATTTATGTATTTGAATTGCATATATTTTCACCTATTTCATTACAGTTTTAACATAAAAACTTAATGCAATGCATATTTGTCAGTCATACATGAATAAAACATAAGATTAAAAAAAAAGTTTATATATTTATAATCAATATATCCAATTTATTCAGTCTCAAACATTTTAACTCACTGAATATTGCTTGTTTCACAGCTAGTCATAAATTTAACCATGTTTATACTTTTTAACTTAATGCATTTTTCAAGCAATTTCAAGTTATGATTAAGTTATTAATAAACTATAATTTTATTATGTATAGCTGATAAATATGCATCACATTAAGGTCAGTGGTTTATTTTAATTCAAATGCATGGGAATTTTATATGCAATTTAAATACAGTTGCAAACACCATGCAGAATCTGCAAAATGTTCTTATTTTAGCAAAATAAGAAGGATCATACAAATGCATGTTGTTGTTTATTTAGTGACCTAAATAAGCTGTTTCACATAAAAGATGTTTACAAAGAGAAAATAATTGTTGAATTTATAAAAATGACCCCGTTTAAAAGTTTACATATGCTTGATTCTTAACACTGTGCTGTTACATGAATGATCCACAGCTGTGTTTTCTGTTTAGTGATAGTTGTTCATGAGTCCCTTGTTTGTCCTGAACAGTTAAACTGTCTGCTGTTCTTCAGAAAAATCCTTCAGGTCCCACAAAGTCTTTGGTTTTTCAGCATTTTTGTGTATTTGAACCTCATTTGCAACTATTACAGAAGGTTCAGGCGCTCACTGATGCTCCAGAAGGAAAAATGCAGGGGGGTGAAAACTTTTGAAATTTGAAGGTCAGGGTAAATGTCTTTTGGGAAACATGCACATATCTTCTGTAGCCTCTGAAGGACAGTACTAAATTAAAAAACATGATATTCAGGTAAAATAAGAAAGTTTTCACCCCCCAGCTTTTAATGCATGGTTTTTCCTTCTGAAGCATCGATGAGCGTTTGAACCTTCTGTAATAGTTATATATGAGTACATCAGTGTGAAAATATGGATCTCAATATCATACAGTCGTTGGAAAGGGTTCAAATACACAAAAAGAATTTGTGGGAGCTGAAGGATTTTTCTGAAGAACAGCAGGACAAACAAGGCACTCATGAACTATCACTAAACAAAAAAACACAGCTGTGGATCTTTCAGTTAACAACACAGTATTAGGATTTAAGCATATATAAAATTTTAAATAGGGTTATTATTTTTAAATTCAACTTTTATTTTCACTTGTATCTCTTGACTGTATGTGAAAATCTTTTATGTGAAATATCTAATTCAGGTCAGTACTAAATAAAACATAACATGCATTTTCTAGGATTTCTCTTATTTTGCTAAAATGAGTAACATTTTGCAGATTCTGCAAGGTGTATGTAAACTTAATGCTATTTTAATGCACACTAAGACCATTCATTCAACATTATGAATTGTGCTTAAAAGGCTTTTATTGAACATGTATTCATAGTTCATACATGTAAAAATCAACACTGTGAAAACATGGGTTTATTTTAAAGTATTCCTAAGGCTGTATCCAAAAAAAACACGATGCATATTTACACACATGATCACAAAACCTTATGTAGGCGATTACAAACCAGTGCAAAACAACACACACCTACAGTACATGTAACATTCATTTCAGCTCATTCAAGATGGGAAACAAAAGGCTTATGAATATGTTTACAAGCAGAGAAACAGATCCGTCTCTTCTGGAAGTGATGTATGAATGCAGTCATGAGGTTGTGAATCCCAGGAGCTGCTCGATGGGTTTATATTTCCACTCGTCCGCCTCCAACTGCTCCACCAGTCCTGCCAGACGCTCCATCCGTGACACCTGTTGATCTGAGATCAGAGACAATCCATCAGTGAAACTTAAATTCTTGTTTGAACTCTTTAAAGGAACAGTTCACCCAGATGTTGAGGAGTTTGTTTTTTCATCAGGTTTGTAGAAATGTGTCATTCTATCACTGGCTCACCAATGGATGTGAATGGGTGCCGTCAGAATGAGAGTCCAAACAGCTGATAAAAACATCACAATAATCCACAAGTAATCCACACCACTCCAGTCCATCAGTTAACATCTTGAGAAGACAAAAGCTGAAACAAATCCATCATTAAGATGTTTTTAACGAAAGTCCATAATCCATAATAACACTTCCTCCAGTGAAAAAGTCCATCTCCTGTTGTCTCTCACATCTCATATTAGAGCTGTTTTGGCTTGTAAACGTTGCTTGATCTGTGCAGATTTCTCTCCTGATTCAGACCAGACCACTTTTTTCACTGGAGGAAGTGTTATTATGGATTATGGACTATTTTAGTTACTAACGTCTTAATGATGGATTTGTTTCAGCTTTTGTCTTCTCAAGATGTGAACTGATGGACTGAGGTGGTGTGGATTACTTGTGGATTATTGTGATGTTTTTATCAGATGTTTGGACTCTCATTCTGACGGCACCCATTCATATCCATTGGTGAGAATGATGAAATGACACATTTCTACAAATCTAATGAACAAACAAACTCATCCTAATCTTGTATCACTAATGATCTGAAAAGATGATATTTAATAGCAAAAGAAATGCGTCATTCCATCACTTGCCCACCAGTGAATGTGAATGGGTGCCGTCAGAATGAGAATCCAAACAGCTGATAAAAACATCACAATAATCCACAAGTAATCCACATCACTCCAGTCCATCAGTTCACATCTTGAGAAGACAAAAGATGAAACAAATTCATCAAGACATTTTTAACTAAACTATGATTCCATAATTCATAATAATCATAATTATCTCCTTTTGTGTGGCACATCAAAATCCAGCCAAAAATTAGTTTACAGTTGTTTTGGCTTGTAAATGGTGCTTGATCTGTGCAGGTTTCTCGCCTGATTCAGACCAGACCACTTTTTCACTGGAGGAAGCGTTATTATGAATTATGGACATTAAAAATGTCTTAATGATGGATTTGTTCAGCTCTTGTCTTCTCAAGATGTGAGCTGATGGACTAAAGTGGTGTGGATTACTTGTGGATTACTGTGACGTTTTTATCAGCTGTTTGGACTCTCATTCTGACGGCACCCATTCACATCCATTGGTGAGCAAGCGAGCACATTTTCATTTTTGCCTGAACTATTAATTTAAGTAAATTTAAGAGAGTGTTTTGTAACTTACCATGTTTAACCTGCTTCAATGTGGATGCGACTTGATAGCTGAACACAGACTCGCATAAAAATCTATCAGATCCATCTGTGGAAAAAGGCAAATGCATGCAGTAGATCAGCATTGTGAGTAACAAACATGCAAACACACACAAACAGGCTGCAGGTCACAGAGTCATGCTGTTCTGAGCAACTGCTCCTTTTGTTTTCGGCCTCTGCTGAGCTCATTAACTAACAGCTCATTTTCCAGACGGGAATTACCCCTCGTAACAGCCCCGTCCTGCATGGGGCCGGTGGGCAAATGACCCAGAAAGGATTTCAAAAACACAAAGAGTTAGCAGTGAAGGACCTAAAATGGGAAAATCTTTCCATAACAGTTTATATAACAGGTTTATGTGGCAAACGGACGTGCCATTTTTGAGCTTCAGAGGGACAAGAATGCATTCAGCGATGCTGAACAAAGAGGGTAACGGCGCACACACCCTCCATCATCTCTCCGGCTCCTTTCGGGTAGGTGTATAGTACTTTTCTGGGCGGGATGAGCTCTGAAGCGCTGAAACCGGATCCCGTCACCGAACTTCCACTGACTCCTCCAGCCGAGGAGGAGGATGAAGATGCTGCCATTCACAATCTGCAAATCACACGTCACACAAAAACTATGTTATAAACATGATAACATGCCAGTGAATACAGTTCAGTTGATGCACAGAAGGAGTTTGTGAAATAAACAACACTATTTAAGTTTATACAAGACTGATTGACAAGATTGATCATCTATAACAATTAAAACTAAGCCACTGTTTGGGCAAAACCTGGTTTTCTTATACACATTTTTTTGTTCTGTTGACTAAACAACTAATAACTAGAGAAAAAAAGTTATAAATACATATTTACAAATACATTTTTGCACTGGTGAAAATGTAAACACGACACTTTAGGTCTTTGAATTATAAAACAGCCTATAGAAAAACACTGTACACAGAGAACAATCAAAAAAACACAGAATAAAACGTTTCATTACATTCACTCTTACTTACACATTTAACTTAAATCAAAAATACAACAAAGAAATGCTATTGACAAGTTAGCAACACTCGTAGTAGCGCACCATGAGCCATTAACAACATTTTACACTTAATAACCTTTTCAATAACAATATATATGAGAATGAATCAAAATAAAGTTAAATATTAGTTTAATACTTGTAATATTTGTAAACCTGCGTCACCCGAAACCGCCGCTGCTGTTTCTTCAGTGCGTTTGTTTACGTCAGTTTGACGCTGAACGGACGTCGGAGCGCCACCTAAAGTCTCGGCGTAATGAGGCGAACGTGATGTGAGATCTATTTATTTATTTTTGATTGTTTAATTTATTATGTTATTGGACGTTGGACATTATTATTAGTGTAATGTTAAAATATTCAAATCTCAGTGAAAAACGTGTGCTAAATACGAAATAGTAAATGCTAATGGAGACGTATCTTGACAATGAAAAGTTAAAAGTGCAATGTAATTCACTTTTCTACTATTTAAATGCGTGTTATATATTTAAATATGATATATACGAAATACATATTTAGAAAAAAATATATTTTTCTCTCAGCAGAGGACTTTTAACCGTGACGCAGAATGCGGAAGTGAGCGCCAAGTGGAGTCTCGTCTTCCGTCTACAGTTCCATGCAAACAAACAACCGCTCAAAGGTAGTAAGATTATTAATTTAATATTTAATGTTCATGTATTCTTGCGAAAATATGTTCTGTGTTGTTCTTCGTTGGTTGTAAGTTGTTTTACTTCCGTTTTGTGGTTTATTCGTGTTGTAGCAAAGTTCATTCAGCATTAGCTGAAACACCTACACAAATATGCTAAAATATTTTTGTTTATAAGACATGTAAACACCTTTGAGGTGAATTGTTGTATTTTCTTGAAGATTTCTTGAAGATGAACAGACTCTATTGTTTTTATTGATTAGTCTAAATAAAACTTAAAATTGTTTCTGTAATCTGATGGTCTTGTTCAATTAATTTTAAATGTAAGCATTTAAATATCTTGTTAAATTGTAGGTTTTAGTGGATTTCAGTAATATTTATTAAAATGTAGCAGCAAACGAATGAATTATTATTTTTATTATTTTTTTTTTTTTTACATTTTTTTTTACAAAAACAAAATAAATAAATAAAAATAAAAATGACTGTTTGACATCTGACTCATGCCTATATTAGTGAGGTAAAATCATGCATTACATATATAAATCTTTGGTAAAATCTAAAATAAAATAATACAAATATTAATAATAATAATAATATAACTTATATATATATAATTTATATTTATTATTATTACTATTAATATTTGTATTATTTTATTTTATATTTTTAAATATATATATATATATATATATATATAAAATTTATATGTATATATATAATTTATATGTATTATTATTATTATTAATAATATTTTACCAAAGATTTATATATGTAATGCATGATTTTTCCTCACTAATATAGGCATGAGTCAGATGTCAAACAGTCATTTTTATTTTTATTTATTTATTTATTTTTTGTTTGTTTTTTGCTTTAAAGCCAGTGTTTCATTGACACTTTTCCTTCTGTCAACATCCATTAAGTCATTTCATTTTTAAAAATTAACCAGTTAATGTAACTTTCTCTTTACTGACTTTAATGTGAATTCTGCAATATTTTAACCAACAATATTATGCTCCAGTGCTTTTACACTTATTTATGCCACATTAAACTCCGCTCTAAGCGTGTAAATGAACTGTGACGACTCCTTCTCTTCCTCTTCCAGTAGTTTATACATGATGGAGGTCTTACGTCCAGTTCTTATTAACATCAACGGAAGAATTTACAGAAAAAATCAAGTTCAGGAGGAAAGTTATGAAGAAGAGGAGGATGATTATCCATATTCTGCAGCAGGTTTGTTCATTTTAAATTGAGTATCAGTCAATTCCACTGCTGTGTATTTATACGTGTCTTTAGTTTGACATCATCTAATGTGAATGTGTTGTTCCACGGCAGCTGAGCAGTGTCTGGACGAGCCGTGTGACGCATACAACATCGAGCAGACGGACAAAGGCTTCCGCTGTGCCATAGACGTGCCCAGTGTCCTTTATAAGTTAGTATGTGTTCTAGATCACTCTCAGGCTTATCGAAACTTTATTTCTTGCAATTTTTCTTCTTGCAAGTCAGAATTGCTTTTTCGGAATTGCATCTTTATAACACAATTCTCAATTGAAGTTTATGTTTCATGATTTTGAGTTACATTTTGAAGTTCTGATTTTATTTCTCACAATTCTGAATTTATATCCCACAATTTTGCTCAGAGTTTGTCATGCACAATTCTGACTTTATTTCTCACGATTCTGATTTTATATCAAACTATTTTGATTTAACATCTCACAGTTCTTACTTTCTCAGAATTGCAAGTTTATAACATGAAATTCTTAATTTATTTTTCACAATTCGAAATTTATATCCCGCAATTTTAGAGTTAAGATCTCAGAATTCAGATTTTTTTTCTTGCAATTGTAAGTTTATAATTCAGAGTTTATAATGCACAATTCTGAGTTTATTTCTCTGAATTGTGAATTTATATCTCATAATATTGCATTAAACTCATTAAAGACTTTTTTTTACCGACAACTGCAAGTTTTAATGCACAATTCTGTTTTTATTTTTCACAATTCAATTCATATCATGCAGTTTTGAGTTAACAACTTTTTATTCCATCATTTTTGAGTTAACGTCTTGCTAATCAGACTTTTTTCGTCTGAATTGCAAGTTTATTTTGCGCATTTCTGACTTTATTTCTCACAATTCACAATGTTAAATCAAACTATTTTGAGGTCACATTTCACAGTTCTGACTTCCTCAGAATTGTGAGTTTATTGCATGAAATTCTTCATTTATTTCTCACAATTCTGAATTTATGTCCCACAATTTTACAGTTAAGATCTCACAAATCAAAATTGCTTCCTTGCAATTGCAAGTTGCACAATTCTGAGTTAATTTCTAGCAATTCTGAATTTATATCCCACAATTTTGCTTAAAACTTCTGACTTTTTTTACCCACAGTTGCAAATTTTTAATGCACAATTCTGTTTATATTTTTCAAAATTCAGTTCATATCATGCAATTTTGAGTTAACATCTCTTCACTTACTCAGAATTTTGAATTTGTAACACAACTCTGACTTTTTCTTGCAATTCTAAGTTTATATCCCACAGTTTTTATCTTGCAGTTCTGACTTTCGCAGAATTTTATTTACATTTTAGTTTTATTTCCCAGAAATGGTAGTCTCTAACATGCAATTCTACTTTATTTCTCGTAATTGAGTTTTTTGTTTAACTATCACATGTTTTTACTTCACAGATCACACTTTTTTTTAGAATGTTACATGTATATTACATAAACATTTACATTTAAACTCGCAATTCTGACTGCATCGCAAAATGCATTCAATTCCTTTAAGAAATGTTTTGGCACATTCTGTTTCACGTTCATATTCATGCATAAAAACTCACACTGCATTCACAAATATAAAAAAAAAGTCAGTTTTAAATCATTTTTTTCATTGTATGATGGATGGGTTCCAGACAGAAATATGAAATGTCAGCTTGTAAATTTAAATGTTGTTAAATTGTAGGTTTTGAGGATTTCAGAAATATTTATGACACACAATTTATCAGCAAAAAAAATAATATATTTACTATAATACTACTAATACATTAAAAAAAAGAAGTAAAATTAATAATATAATATAATATAATTAAGTATAATGTATTATAATAAATATATACATTTTTTGTTTGTTTGTTTGTAGAGGTCTTGCATAAAAATCCTGCATGATTTTTACCTTACTTCATATTGATCAGTTGTCAAACAGTGTCATCCTTTGTATTCCATCTTTGTATTTGTAATTAGCATAAAATGCATAAATGTTTTTTGGATGCTTCTTGGTCATTTTCAGATCTGACCTCAGCTGTGTTCTTATATTTTCTCAGGTATATTATCGGTAAAAAGGGAGAGACTCGGAAACGACTGGAATCGGAGACTAAAACGTCGATCAGCATCCCAAAACAAGGCGTGGAAGGGCAGATCGGTAAGAAACCCTCAGCCCTGAACTATCAAAGTCATTCACCCCACAGCATTTGTGCCAATATAAATCATATCTCAAACTCCCAGTGAATGCATAAAAGCATCTGCTAAATGCATAAACGCTATTGAACTGAACAGATTAGCTGCTGTATAGACACTAGTGAAACCTAGAATGGTGTTTGTGAGTTTTACATTCTCAAACCCACATCATCTTGAGAAATAAGTCATCTTGTTTGTTGCTCGAGCGTCTGAACAAGCGGCAGAAGTTTCAGTTTAGCGTTAAATGAAAGTGCGTGATGCCTTGTGCAACTACAAAATGTTCCTGCATAAAAATAAAGGTGCTTCAGAGGTCAGAATGTTCTAGCAGCAGGATGTTCTGGTGGCAGAGTGTTCTTGTGTGCAGCGGTGAGTACTGTATGTTCTTCCTGTGGTTGTGCTGTGGTTTTATGGAAATGCATGTCTCTCTCTGTGTGTGTGTGTGTGTGTGTGTGACGCTCAGTGATCACAGGTGCGCACAGGGCTGCCATCGCCTCAGCTGTAACCCGCATTGAGGTTTTGATCGACAGCTTTCGGAGGAAGCAGCCGTTCACGCACTTCCTGTCGTTTGCACTAAATCATGCTCAGGTGCAGCAGGGCTTCGTGCGCTTTCGAGAGCAGGTTCTGGAGCGCTGTGGACAGGTGAGAACACACAATCAGAGTCCACCACACTTACTTTATTATTGGTTAATGCAAGAATTTATAAAATATTATATTAATATAATAAAAGGTATATTAAATTATATTTTTAGTAAAAAAAAAACATACGTTTTATATCATATTAAAATAATAATAATTAATAAGTTAATAATAACAAAAAAAGGAAAAGAAAAGTCTTATGGGACTAATATAATATTAGGTTCATTGTATTGTAAGATTTATAAAATAAAATTTAAAACTGGTCTTATTGTTGCCAGTAGTTAACCCATAAATATAATATAATATAATATAATATAATATAATTATTATAAAAATGTTTATATTATATTCTATTATATTATAATAGTTTTCACTTTTTCTTTTTAAATTCTTTTAAAAACTTTTTAATAGCTTAATTTATTTTATTTGATTATGTATTATATTGTAAGGTTAATAATTATCTAATACCGTTAAATACTGTAATGTAATGACATGCAATAAAATTATTATATTATAGTATATTATATTAAAATTGACAAAAATCACTTTTTCATTTTTTTTAATAGCTTAATTTATTTGATTATGTTATTTATTATATTATACTGGTAAATACTCTAATGTAATAGCATTAAATAAAATTGTACTATAATATTATTATTATTATTATTATTATTATTATTATATTAAAATTCACAAAATTCACTTTCTTTTTAATCTTTTTTTTTTTAATATTTTTAATAGATAATATAATATACTTTTATTTAATTACATTATATTATATTAAAACTCACAAAATTCGCTTTTTCCTTAATTTTTTGTTAGCAATTTAATATCTTAATTTATATTATGTTTTATATTTTAGGGTTAGTGATTATTAAATATTGTTAAATACTTTAATGTAATGTCATTAAGTAAAATAATACATATTATATTATATTATAAAATCCACAAAATTCACTTTTCTTTTAAATTTTTTTTTTTACTACTTAAAAGGCTTAATTTATATTATGTTTCATATTTTAAGGTTAATAATGACTAAATACTGTTAAATACTCTAATGTAATGTCATTAAATAAAATAAAATAATATTATATTATATATTATATTATATTATATTAAAATTTACAAAATTCACTTTTTCTTTTTAAGTTTTTAAAAACTTGTTAAATAGATTCATTTATTTTATTATATTGTATTTTACATTATAATATTAATATAATACTAATATTAATACTGTTAATATAATACCAATACCTGATAAACACTGTAATGTAATGTAATTAAACTATATTATATTATATTATATTATAAAAGTTGTTCTTGGTGTTATTGTGAGTGATTTATATTTATGTGACTGTGGATCATGTCTTTAATCATAGTTTTTAATGTGTGTTGTTCAGGACGCAGGCATGGATGAGAGTATTTTTCAGAACCCAGCCAAACTTCACCTGACCATCGGCACTCTGGCCCTGCTGAACGAACAGGAAGTGACGCGCGCAAACGACCTCCTGCAGCAGTGTCAGGATGTTATCAGGTCGTTACTGCGGCCCATAAAGCATCAGTGATGGTCATCAGAGTAAATGCAATGATTTGTGTTCAGATCATGTTGATTTGTCTCTGCAGAGATATAACTGAAGCAAAGCCACTTCCTGTAGAGGTCAGAGGAATAGAATATATGAATGATGACCCGTCGATGGTGGACGTTCTTTATGCCAAAGTCGCTGTTCAGGATAAATCTGACAAGTAAGATACAATTCATTACCTGGTACAGTCTCATAGTTAAAAAAATGAATTTATTCACTCTCATGTCATTCCAAACATAATATAACTTCAGAAGAATTGGAGTATAGTGCGCTGTTATGATACTTTTATGTGTGTAACAAGATCTGACACATTAATGTAATATAATGAGAAAAAGAATCGTGTTATATATCAATTTACGATTGTACTGTTATCTTACTATTATAGTATTTATGAATATTTTGATTTAGCTTTTATATTTTAAGTTTTAATTTTATTTTTAGTCATTTTATGTGCTTTGTCATTTTTATTACTTTTTTTTTTTTTAAGTGCTTCTGTTTAGCTTTAGTTTTAGTGTTAGTCATTTTAGTACTTCAACTTAAATGTAAAACTAATTTTTTTTATTTGCCTTGGCGACTAACTGAAAAAAAAAGTGCAAAATTTACTTAAAATAAAATGAAAGCTGACTAGAAATATAAAAATAATAAAAATGACAAAAGCACAAAACAAAATGACTAAAATACTTTTCATGAATTAAATGAAATTAATAAAATGCAAATTAGATAAAAAAAAATGTGAACATAAATTTAATTTAATTTAAATAATAACATTTTTATAGGTTTATGTATAAAAACATACAACTAAAAAAGTAATTAAATTTATGTTCACATAAAAAATATATATATATATTAACATAAACATAAATTTAATTAACAGTTTTTTTAAATAGGTGTATGGTTTTATATATAAACCTATAAAAAATGTTATTAAATTAAATAAATAAAATGTAACTTGGATAAAAATGTGAACATGAGTTAAATTAACTATATATATATATATATATATATATATATATATATATATTATTATGAACATAATTTAAAATAAAAATTAAATAGTTGTATATTTTTTAAATAGTTTTTATATATAAATCTATAACACAAAATTTCATTAAATGAAATAAATAAAATGTAACTTAGATAAACGTGTTTTTAATTTATTTATATAATATAAACTCTATTTAGAGTATATAAATATAACTCTATTTAACTATTTTAACTTTCTATTTTTTGTTGTATGTTTAAGCTTTTCATCTCATATTTATATTTGATTTGATTTCAGATTTATTTTAATTAATGAAAATAATTTTTAATAGTTTTCATTTTAGTTTAAGTGCTAATAATTTTGTTTCATGCTTCTGTCATTTTTATTAGGCTTTTATTTAATTTTCAATTTCAGTTTTAGGATTTTTTTTTTTTTTTATTACTTCAAGCTAAACTTATTTTCAGTTAAAGTTTGTTTTATTTCAAGTAACAAATATTTTTAGTTTTAGTTAACTGTAATAACCCTTAATGCTTGTCTAACTTTAGTGTTTTGCACAGGTTTCTGTGACTGTTGGTTTAGGACATAGAAATGTCCAACAATGCAATTCTATGAGATGAGCTCATTATTGTGTGTGTGTGTGTGTGTGTGTGTGTGTGTGTGTGTGTGTGTGTGTGTATTCAGGCTCCAGCAGATCGCGGACAAGCTGCCATTAAGGTGTTTGCAGCAGCGGTCTGATGGACGAACGGGAGCGGTGAGATTCATGGCACCGTCATGAACACAGCTCGTTCGGAAGGTCGTCAGGTAGACGGCCAACCTAATCATCATCACTGATCCCAGATCAGTTCAGATAAGCCCTCCTTTAATCCTGCCATGTCTTTCACTTATTTTGATCCTGATCATATTTATGCAATCAAAGCGAATCCAATCACACAGATGCCAGACTCACCAGACGGACTACAAGGAATGATGTAAACAGATTAGCAGTGTGTTGATCAGGAAATTAAAGAGAAAAATGCTGGCAGCAACTCAATTGAAATTAAATAAGTTGAAGTGCAAAAATTGCTAAAACTGGAAATAGAATTAAATCTAAATAAACAGAAATAATTAAAAAGAAAAGCCAGAAAATTAGAGACCATTTTTGTTAATTAAATCTGAAAAAAAAAATGTAAATATTGGATGGAAAAATGTAAATGTAAACAATAATTAAAAAAAATTTTGCTTGGCAACTAACTGAAATTAAATAGTTGAAATGCAAAAATTCTAAAACTGAAATAGAATTAAAACTAAATAGAAATAATTAAGAGCACAAAATTAGACTTTTTTTTAATTTTTTTTTTATTAATTTTTGTATTTTTTACATTTTTGTTAATTAATAAAAAAAAATGTAAATATTAGATGGAAAATGTAAATGTAACATTAATTTTAAATTTTGCCTTGGCAACTAACTGAAATTAAATAAGTTGAAATGCAAAAAATTCTAAAACTGAAATAGAATTAAAACTAAATAGAAATAATTAAGAGCACAAAATTAGACTTTTTTTTTGTTAATTCTTTTTTATTAATTTTTTTATTTTTTAAATTTTTGTTAATTAATAAAAAAAAAATTAAATATTAGATGGAAAAATGTAAATGTAACATTAATTTAAAATTTTGCCTTGGCAACTAACTGAAATTTAAATAATTTGAAGTGCAAAAATTGCTAAAACTGAAATAAATTAAAACTAAATAGAAATAATTAAAAAGAAAAAGGCACAAAATTAGAAAAGATAAGTGATGTTAATTAAATCTGAAATAAAATAAAATGTAAACAGTCATTTTAAATTTTGCCTTGGCAACTAATTGAAATAAAAATAAGTATAAGTGTACAAAAATTACTAGAACTAAAACTGAAATCAAATTAAAGCCAAATAAAGAATAAAAATGACAAAAGCACATAAAATTAGTGAAATAAAAACTATTAAAGTTTTTTGTTAATTAAATCTGAAATAAAATATAAATATTGCATAGAATAGCTTAAATATAAAATAAAATAGAAATAGCTCATGAGAAACTAAACTTGCAAATGCAACATTTCTCATTTTTGTTTTACATTTATTTTATTTAATGAAAATTAAATAACTAGTTATTTTTGGTTAAAATATATTTTAATAATTTTAGTAATTTTTTTAAAAAAATGCATCTATTTGGCTATAACTCTATTTCACTTTTAGTCCTTTTTGTAATTTGTAAATTATATGACTTGTTTAAACCTTAAACTTTTGTTACGGACTGTCAGGAATGAGATAAACAGACCCGCGGTGTGTTTATCAGGAGTTTGTTTGTCAGAATGTTTTTCATGGTCTTCATCTCCATCACACAAAGCTCTCATTCAGCTGCTCTGTGGCAGGAGGCCAGAGTTTGGCCGTGTTTGTGTTCGTGGCCGTCGGTCAACAGCTCTGACCGCTGTTCTAGCCACGTTCGTGTTGACATCAGCTGTGCTGTTTTCAATTTAGTAGCTGAGTAATGTTATTCAGCACACCGAACACCACGGCCCGCCTATCGACACAATATGATGATCACATCTCATTACACACAAATACAGCCTCTAACCTGATCTGTGTTTCTCTCAGCGGAGGATAGAGGAGCTTCAGGAAGGCCGAATGCTAAAGACAGAGAGGCTTTTAACGCCAAAAACATCTTACAGGTGAGAAATGTGACCAAAAGTGCTATAAAAGATGTCTATTTCAAATAAATGCTGATGTTTTGAACTTTGTTCATCAAAGAATCCTGAAAAATAAAATGTATGTCCACAAAAATGATGTGCAACACTGATAATAATCAGAAATGTTTCTAGAGCAGCAAATCAGCATATCAGAATGATTTCTGAAGGATCACGTGACACTGAAGACTGGAGTAATGATGCTGAAAATTCAGCTGCGCATCACAGAAATAAATTACACTTTAACACATATTCACAAACAAAACAGATATTTTAAATTGTTATAATATATCACATTTTTACTATATTTTAATTAAATAAATGCAGCCTTGGTGAGCAGAAAAGATTAAAAAACATTGTAAAAATCTCACTAACCCCCAAACTTTGGAACGGTAGTCTAAGTGGATATTAATACATCCACTTATAGTTCACATACAATATAAAATCGTATCAATCCAGACGTCATACATGATTGTGACATGAGAGGAGACTAGATATAATAGATATAAACTAGATGAGTAACGTTCGTAGACGAACTTTGAAGTTGGCTGGAGAAAGCCTTGTCTGAAAGTTTGAAATAACTTTGAAAAGCTGAAAGTTTGAATTTAATTACTGAAATTGAAGTTTGGGACAGAGTGGGAACACACCCGTGTTTCTAGCATTAATCGGAATGTTGCTACCATGATTCAGGATGGTTTAACCATGCTGCTAGGAGGATTTAGCATTAATTAGCATGTTGCTAGCATGATTTAACATGAATTAGCATGTTCCTAGCATGTTACTAGCATGATTAGCATGTAGCTAGCATGATTGAACATGAATTAGCATGTTGCTAGCATGATTTAGCATGTTCCTAGCATGTTACTACCATGATCAGCAAGTTACTAGCATGATTAGCATGTTGCAAGCATGATTAACAAGCTACTAGATGTTGTTAGCAGATTACGTATGTTGTTAATTATTTTAGCAGATTATTTTAATGATGAAATTATTAATGTTTCAAAAATGATTGCATGAATTAATGTTGCTGAAGCCGTTGAACGAGATTAAGATGTTGCTAGCATGATTTAGCATGTTCCTGCATGTTACTACCATGATCGCTGAGTTACTAGATGATTAAATGTTGCGGATGATTAACAGGCTACCAGCTTGTTGCTAGCATGATTCTACATGATTAGATGATTTACCATGTTCTAAAATGATTAGCATGATGCTACATGATTAGCATGTTGTTAGCATGAATCTAACATGATTAGCAAGCTACTAGCATGTTGCGAGCATGATTCTAGCATGATTGGCATGATTCTAGCATGATTAGCACGTTATTAGCTTGTTGTTAGCATTATTTTAGCATGATTAGCATGTTGCTAGCATGACTGAACATGAATTAGCATGTTGTTAGCATGGTTAGCATGTTTCTAGCATAATTATCAAGTTATTAGCATTTTTTAAATGTGTTAGTAGCATGTTTCTAACATGATTAGCAAGATAGTAGCATGTTGTTAGCATTATTAGCATGTTGCTAACATGAGTCTAGCATGATTAGCAAGCTACTAGCATGTTAACATGTTTGTAACATGATTATCAAGCTACTGACAGGTTGCTAGCATGATTAGCATGTTATTAGCATGTTATTATCATTATTTTAGCATGATTAGCATGTTTCTAGCATAATTAGCAAGATACTAGCATGTTGCTAGCATGATTAGCATGTTGCTAACATGATTCTAACATGATTAGTATGTTGCTAGCGTGCATGATTCTGGCATGGTTAGCATGTTACGAGCATGTTGTTAACATGGTCCTCATATTGCTAGCATGATTTAGACAGACAGACAGATACTTAAGGATTTTGCAACAGTTTCCCCCTTTAGAGTTTGTTACTGTGTAAAAATAGAGCAGTAATTGCAGTAAACACATCTGCTTTTGCAGAAACTTTGGCATTACCATGGTAAAGTCATTGTGTCCTTACAGTACTGCAGTATTAAGTGATTGTTTTCCTCATGTGGTGTATATTCTGTAATATAAACTAAATTGATAGTACTTCAGTCGTACTCCATGCTGTTACTATAATACAAAAATGGTACACAGTGTTCTATGGTGTATATAAAAACACACAAGTGAGGTTTCTTATGTTTGTTTCTGTCGCCCCCTGATGGCAGGCAGCGGAACTGCAAGTTGTTTTGTAAACACCTGACACTTTCTCACACACACACAAACACACACAGTCTGTTTTTTAGAGCAGAGCAGCTTGTCCTGTCCAGAAGTGGCTACGCCTTCTTTCTCAGAACTGTTCTGTTCCATTATGCGGTCAAAATCATTCTGGGAATCAACTCCAGTGGAAGTTCTATTTCTGTTAACATCTGCTTTCTCATTTTCAAGCATGTGAGCGATCACACACCGTGCACATGCGAGTTTGCTGTTTATGTCATCAGATCGCTCTGAAGTGTCACTTCAGCTGGTTTCCATAGTTACAGCTGAATCTGTCATGCAAATATTTATGAATTTCACCCCGAATAATAATCAGCTCGTAAATGAATCGTGAAGCCGTGAGCCTAAACCGAGACTCTCTGTTTCTCCACAGATGTTCGGCGACTATTATTTCGGCGCGTTCGAGCTGAATTCGGTGCAGATTTCCCAGAGATTCTCCACTGACGGCACAGGATATTATTCCTCAGCGGGATGCGTCACATTCTCATGATGGGACATTGAAACACTGACCTGGACTTTGCTCATAAATGCATTCAATGTCTCTGTTATGCGTTGTAAATATTAACATAAATAATATAAAAAGCATCAGTTTGCATAGTCCCTTGAATGCAGGATCATGTCAGCAATATTTCTAGGCCTTTAAGTTTTAACTGTATACATTTGCAAAGTGTATTTAGTCCTTTTTAGGAAAGTGCAAACATACAGGAAAGCCACACACTTTTACTGATGCATTTGTGCTGTATGTCACTGATGCATGTTATAAACTGTAGTTTGTCATCTTTAAATGAGCTCTATGATGTAAATGATTTCATTTGTAGGTTTTGCATCATATGTGATGCTGATGGTTAAAGATCTCAATGAAAGCAGCTGCTATCAGAGTCTGTGCAATACAGTGAGTTTTATCACAGGTAAGTGTGATAAAATGCTCTTTTAAAGGGTCTTTTTGGTGCTTTTTTCTTTTTGGCTGCTGTTGGTCACTCACTGCTTTCATTATATAGAGTAAAACACTGAAGAAAGATAGTCAAGCAACCTTGATGAGGCAGTTTCACTTATTTTTTTTTTTTTTTCCCCTATGAATTCTCAGTTTATATATACATATTAAATGTCAGGATTCCGGAAGTTTTAATTTATAATTTTATTTGTAATGTGTGTGTGTGTGTGTATATATATATATATATATATATATATATACAATTGAATTTTTTTTTTTTACTCACAATTTCTATCCAACAAAATATTTTACAACTTGGCATAAATTATATACATTAGCTTTAGCGTTTTACTATATATATTAAAAATACTTTAATATATATAAATATGTAAGTACTATTAAAATATTATAATTTCTATAAATATAAAAACAAAATGTTTGTGTGTGTGTATATATATATATATATATATACACGTTTTACAGTATATATAGGAACATTTTGTTTTTATATTTGTAGAAATTATAATATTTTAGTATTATTTAAATATTTTAAAAATATTATTTAAAATATTTTTACTCATAGTTTATATCCAATAAAATATTTCAGAGCTGTGTATTCTATATTTATTTATTTAATAATTACAGATTTTATTAGTTTGCATGACTTTTCCAGATTTAAAAATGTTAAAACGAGGCTTCCTCATACGTCCAGGTTTTTAAAGAATGTGGGAGTCCTGGTTCTTTTAGGGGGAAGAGTTAAAATAAGAATATAAATATTTATACTTAAAGTATAAAATATATTTTATTTGTAGTTATTTTGGCTTATTTTAATGGTTGTTTTGTCATATTTTAACTCATTTTAGTGAAGCCCCTGGTTTGAGAACCACCGTTTAGTGTTTCGTTTGTGTCGCTGTCAGTCAGTGTCCAGCAGGGGGCGCTATAATGTTAAAATAAGGCAGTAATATGGACTATAGACACAAAATCAGTCCAAAAAGACAGTGTGTCACTCTTCAGGAAAAAAGAAAAATTATTCCTTCAGTTTGCATCCGTGTGTAGTTTGAATTGTGTATGATTGCACACTTCAGACTAATAAATGTGATTTATCACACCATTAATTTAATAGAATGAATGCATTGGAAGCATGTTTCAGATTTGGCACTCTGAGTGTGTGTGTTAAAAGCCATCACGATATCTTCATCATCATCATCATCAGAGGCCGAGAGACTCGTTCTCATCCGCCTGCAGTCGCTCATTTGTAAGTTAATAAGATTTGAGCTCAGATTCTCCTCTTGTTGCAGAAGAGCTGAGATTCATGCTAATGAAAGCAGACATAAGTCAGCCGCTTCAAACGCGCTCTGATACTTCACATATTTGGAAGAGTTCCGCTAAAAATGCTTGTTTGCCAGGATCTAATTAGAGGCTCGTTATAAATGGACCGAATGCATTAATGCTTTCAGAGCAAATGAGATCATGACTTTAATAAAGACACGACTGCATTACTGGAACCGACACCGGACTGAGGAAACAATCTAGTTGTTAGTCTTGCTCTGAATTTTCTGCAGTTTGTTTACATTTTACAAGTTTGTGTCCAAAATAGAAATTATTCCTCAAATCATCTGATTTTTTTTTGTGTGTGATATTATTAAGAAAACATCATGTTGCTTCTCTTTTTAACCAATGAAAATTTTGACTTACTGATGAATGAAAAATGTTTAGAAATTTTGGAAATATTTTTTGTTATATTATTTTATTAAGCTTTTTATTTTTATTTTTCTTATTTTTAAACTGTTTTATGATTTTAAGGATAAGGATTTACAATATTTGAAAATATTTTATATATATTAACAATAATGTAATGTTTTTATATATCATGAAATATATATTAAAAAAATGTTTAATATGTGTAAAATAAATACTTTTTTATTGTCAATTTATTATAAAAAAATAATAAAATGTTTATTATTATTATTATTATTATAACAGATCGAAACTTAGCAGCGCGAATCGCGGATTATTTGATTCAGATCGAAATTTAGGAGCACGAATCGTGAATAATTTGATTCAGATCCGAATTTAGCAGCGCGAATCGCGAATCATTTGATTCGGATCGGAACTTAGGAGCGCGGATCACGGATCATTTGATTCCGATCGAAACTGCAAGCATGATGCGAATCATTGGATTCAGATCGGGACAAACGGTTATCACGGATCATTTGATTCAGATCGGAACTAAGCGGGTTCGCAAATCTTTTGATTCAGATCGCAACTAAACGAATTCGCGAATCTTTTGATTCAGATCGAAACTAAGCAGGTCAGTGAATCTTTTGAATCAGATCGGAGGACTACGGTGAGTCGCGGATCGCTGAATCGACGATTCAGATCGAAACTTAGCGAAAGCGGATGCGTGAATCATTTGATTCAGATGAATTTAGCAAGCATGAAATCGCGAATCATTGGATTCAGAATCGAGAGCTTAGCGAATCGCGAAATCATTGGATTCAGATCAGAACTCTGAGAGTGTGGATGGCGAATCATTTTGATTCGGATCGAAAGAACAGCAGCAGTCGCTGAATCATTGGATTCCAGATGCGGAACTATGAATCTTGGATGTGAATCATTTTGATTCAGATCGAGGAACTAGAAGTCTGCGGTCAGCGAATCATTTGAATCAGATCAGAACTACGAGTCTGCGGATCATGAATCATTTGATTCAGATCGAAACAGCATCGCGAATCATTTGGATTCAGATCGGGGAAACTTGAAGTAAGCGGATGCGAAGATCATTGGATTCAGATCAGAACTACGAGTGCGGATCGCGAATCCCATTTGATTGGATCGAAGCATAGCAGCGAATCGCGAATCATTGGATTCAGATCCGGAACTATGAATCGCGGATCGCGAATCCCATTTTAATTCAGATCGGAACTAGAAGTCGCGGATCCTTGAGAATCATTTGATTCAGATCGAAACTTAGCATCGCGAATCATTGGATTCAGATCGAAACTTAGTAGCGGATCGCGAGTCATTGGATTCAGATCGAAACTTAGCAATTTCTATACAAGCTTGGCATAAAAAAAATGTATATTCATTATACAAATGCACATAACTTAAGGTTTACACGATCTAAAATTGATCAAATCCTTAGATTCAGATCGAGCTTTGGAGCACCGATTGAGAATCATTTGATTCAGATCAGGACGTCGGAGCGTGGATTGGAAATAATTTGATTCAGATTGGAAATTCGGAGCAGGTTTGCAAATCCTTTGATTCAGATCAAGCTTTGGAGCACGGATTGAGAATCATTTGATTCAGATCAGGATTTCAGAGTGGGTACCGATGAACCCGGATGTCGCGTATGCACTACTTTAATTTAATCAGACTGCCAAAAGTTGATACATTTTTACACAGACTCAGATTAGATGCAAACAATTAATATTTCTTTCTGATATGCCACTGAATTAAACCTGTTGTGTGAAGACAGAAGCTACTGCTGCACACATACTGAACTTACTATTTATAAAATAATTGGTATGTTGCTGGAAAGAACACAAGTGTCATCTGACTGCTGTCCAGTGACTCTCTTTCTGCTTGTAGTCATTAACTGTGTGCTCTCTTGAATGTGTTGTAGATGGATGGCGTTGTGAGCGCTGAAGGTCCAGCATGCGGCAGACCAGCCGGTGACTGAACGCGGGTGAGTAACTCATGAGTCACTGCTGCCCACAGCAAACCTCTGCTGTCAAATCCTCAAAGATTCCTCATTTGCACAGCTCAGGCCTCTAATAGCTTTTTTAGCATCCTGCCAACAATTTACCAATAGATTTTGACTCTCAGATCACGTTAACGGATGCACAGCAGCGTTCTTGCGTTGTGCCGTTGAGTTGTAGAACAGGCAGAATTAGTAATCCAGTTCATCAGTACTGTCAAGCTCATCATATAATCAAATATGTATCATTTTGGATATGAGATGATCAGGATTTTGCGGCCCGTCAGGCAGGATTTCTTCTCCCATTGAGGTCACCCTCTCAGCTCTGGTTGTTATATTAAAGTTGAATGTAATGCGCCGCTGAGTTTCTCTTCATCAGGAGCGAAGCGGTGTCAGTGATTTTCATCATCTCCTCCAGGTTCGCAGTGAGCCGTATCAGCTAAATGATGTTTCTCTTTCAGCTGAATAATGCTGCCAGCAGACGCTTTTATTTCATATAGAGAGGCAGTGAACTCCAACCTGATTTCACATCTTCCCACTCAATAAATGAGCGTTGAGTTAAGGCCGTGGGCTTCTTCTGCCCACCTACAACCTCCGCATCTCTTTCACAGCGTTTCTGCAAACCTCGGTACACGAGTGCTTCTCATTTATTATCTTCAACCTCTTTGATGAAGTGCAAGCGCTTTATAGTCGCATGTAATGTTACAGAAGATCCATTCACATGTGTTTCGTTCTCGCAGAGCTGTTGACGTCTGCTGGGTTGAAATATAATAGTGTGAATTTATTGCTAATTAGTAAAAGATTAAATTAATAACTCGCATACATAAACCTTGCTGGGCTGCTTTTGTTTAACTTGATGCTTGTCTTATTTTCATGAAGTTATGCTTTTAATAACATCTCAGTTGTCACGGCAATCAGATTTATTTGAAATATGTTTGTTTGAAATGTGTTAAATTGTATCAGTTGATATACTACCAGCTGCAGAAGTGTTCTCTGTGTCTTTATTAATGTTTCTTTAAAGTCCATATTGATTTCCTGGGATCATAAATCTGTTTCTAAATACACTTTTTCCAATGATATGTTTTGACATCTGGACAGAGTTTGAATTACTAAAAAAGCTATTTATTTTATTTATTTTGTGTTGCACAGATACATAGAAATAGGATTATTATTATTTCAGAATTTAAATCTCACAATTCTGAGTTAATATATAGCTTGCAATTCTGAGTTTAAATCTCACAATTCTGAGTTTATATATTTTGCAATTCTGAGTTTATATATCTCAATTCTGACTTTAAATATAGCTTGCAATTCTGAACTTATATATCTTGCAAATCTAAGTTTATATATATATATCTTGCAATTCAGAGTTTAAATCTTACAATTCTGAGTTTATATATCTCGCAATTCTTAGTTTATATATCTCAATTCTGAATTTATATATATATCTTGCAATTCTGAGTTTATATTTCACAAATATGAGTTTACATATCTCAATTCTGAATTTATATATATATATATATACATATATATCTTGCAATTCTGAGTTTATATCTCACTAAATGTCTTGCAATTCAGTTTATTTTTTGCAATTCTGTTTATATATCTAAATTCTGACTTTATATGTCTTGCAATTCTGAGTTTAAATCTCACAATTCTGACTTTATATATTTCGCAATTCTGAGTTTGTTTTGCAATTGAGTTGATATCTCGCAATTCTTAGTTTAGATATCTCACAAATCTGAGTTTATATATCTCAATTCTGAATTAATCTCTAAATATCAATTCTGAGTTGATATATTTTGCACTTCTGAATTCATATTTCGCAATTCTGAGTTTGTTTTGCAATTCTGCGTTTATATATCTCAATTCTGACTTTATATAAATCTTGCAATTCTGAGTTTTTTTTTCTTGCAATTCAGTTAAGTATATATATTTTGCAATGCTGTTTTTAATTTTTTTATTTCTGTGATGGGATGGTCCTAGAAATATGCTGCGTAATTAGACATTTGAACTACAGAATAATCTTTAAACTCCTGTAGGATTACAGAAGTGTTTATTTCACACATGTGCTGGATGGATGATAGTCACACACTCTCACATCATCCACACACACTGGCTCTTCTGCATCCGGCTGGGAAATGACAGCATAATCTGGGATTATTCAATCCTCATATGCTCATTAGACTAATCTCTGGAGTATTCCACTAAATATTACACTAAAAATAAATGAACTCAGAGCTGAAATAATCTGTTTCTTAATGCATGAGACACACTGCTTTATCACTAACAAATATACCATAGTATTTTGTATGTGTACTAATACCATGATATTCTTTGAAGCATCATCCAGACAACTTTTTAAAAAATAGTTTTATGAATATTTATCAGTAATTTTATTATTACCACCAATACCATCACTGTACCACAGTATCACCACAGGACTGGACTTGTACGTGTTGTAAAGATTATCCTCTTTATGTCTGGGTAATTTCTGTGGTATTGTGGTGGTACCATTGTATAATCATGGCAAATGAGGGGCAATTTGACATAACTGGCGCCATTTGTGTCCTTAAGTTTCTCACACTCACTAAGGCTGCATTTATTGATCAAAAAATGCAATAAAAACAATAACTTATGTTTGTGATGCAAGTTAAATTAGAATGATTTCTGAAGGACCATGTGTCACCAAAAACTAGTGTTATGATGTTAAAAATCAACCATATTTCACAATATTACAGTTTTGATCAAAGAAAAGCAAGCTTTGATGAGCATAAGAAACCTCTTTTGAATGTTTACCAAGTTCATAACCCATCCATCTTTTTCCCATAAGAGCAGACATGGCCATTTGTAAATGTTATGGGTCTCATCCACGTCCAGCTATTGTTAGCTGTACAAAACAGCTCATTTTGCTACTTGATATTCCAAACTACAATGTAAAAAACAATTTGTTGAGTCAACTTAAAATAATTTATAACCTGGCTGCCTTAAAATTTGAAGTTGATTCAACTCAAAAACAGTTTACTTAACTTGAAATGGTAAATTATACTAAGTGACAACTTAGATATTTGAGTTGAATCAACTTCAAATTTTAAGGCAGCTGGGTTATTTACCCATCTGTTAAGTTTAGGAAACACAAATATCTAAGTTGTTACTTAGTACAACTTAACATTTCAAGTTGAATAAACTTATTTTAGTTGACTGAACTTAAAATTTTAAGGCAGCAGGGTAACAAATTATTTTAAGATGACTCAACAAATTGTGTTTTTTATTTTTTACAGTGTACTGTGTAATATTATTTTAATGTATTATCTTAATTATGAACACACTGATTTGTAGAGCGGTTTATTGTTTACTGCGCGTTATTCTTCTGGTTATTGGATAATGAACCGGAAGTCTTGCCCATAAGTTTACTTTTGTGTTGAAAAAGATGGATAATTGTAAAAAATACCATGATATTACTATGGTAAATGTGTAAAATGATAATATGCTTGTTTTGTGCTTTGTTGTTTTTGAATCCAATAGAAGACACTATTTACTAAATGTAAACATTAATTAAGGTCATAAAGGTCAATTTTTTCAAATTTTGAAATTCTGAATTGAAGATTTATACATCATCTGAGTTTTCGATTATATTGTTTGTTAGGATAGGGCAATATTTGGCCGAAATCTGGAATCTGAGGGTGCAAAAAAAATCTAAATATTGAGAAAATAGCCTTTAAAGTTGTCCAAATGAAGTTCTTAGCAATGCCTATTACTAATCAAAAATTAAGTTTTGATATATATTTACGGTAGGAAATTTACAAAATATCTCCATGGAACATAATCTTAATATCCTAATGATTTTTGGCATAAAAGATCATTTTGACCCATACAATGTATTGTTGGCTATTGCTAAATGGTCCAGGGTCAAATATGGTTGAATTGATCTAATCAAAAGTGACCGTACACGTAATAAATTGCTATTTCAAACAGGCTAAATGTTGTTAATTGCACGTTCTGTTCATCACAGAATCGCGAAATCAATAATCACGATCGATCAGCATTAATTGATGAATTGCACTGCTTGGTCAGCGGCGTAAGCGCGCAGATTGACGCAGCGCGCGGGACGCTCTCTCTCTCTCTCTCTCTCTCTCTCTCTCTCTCTCTCATATTCTCATTCTTCAGTTGCGCGTCACTCGAGCAAAGATCAGACGGTCGCCTCGGTTCTCCGGTGTGTTTATTCGTGAGAAGCGGCTCATGATGCGAGGTTTATCTGTTCTTCAGCTGCTGCTCGTGACACTGAGCGCGTCTCTGGCGGGCTCGAGAGAAGCGCGGGAGAACGGCGGCGGGAATTTCATGGAAGACGAGCAGCAGTGGCTCTCAACGGTCCACCAGTACAGCCGCACCGTCAAACACTGGAACCGCTTCAGAGACGTGAGTTTAGCTGCCTTCACACTGATATCGATTTTTTTTTTTAATTGCAACTTAACAAATAGTCTGACTGATTTACAACATTGTAAGGGTGTGTTTTTAAATTCAGTTTTCTTTACCGACAAATATCTTCAAATCTTGACTACAAAAATGCTGTTGAACGTTTCTAACGTTACTGACAGGAATAAATATTCCGTTCGTTGACCCTAAAAAAGGCGCATATTGTCACAGTAGAAACCATGTTGGCTCTGATTTGAAATAAATATACATTTTTTTTTTTTGGTAAACAAAAATGCCAAAACAAGCGAATTTATTATGTATTTTAGGTTGCCAGATTATAAAAGTGAAAACAATAAATCACTTTATCATGCTGAATTTTGGGAATAAGTTTTGTTTTATTTTTAATTCATCTATGTTGCACAAAAAAAGAAAACCTGATGTACAGAGTTAATGATATAGACACTGTGACAGCTAGCCCCGGTCTCTGCTATTCTGTTGATTTGTTTTTTATTTTTATTTTTTTTTCTTGTCCTCCGTTATGTTGCTTTGATGTTCCTATTCATTTTAATCTGTGATTAGAGATGCACAATATATTGATTGGAAACATCGACCCACATATATTTCCTTAATTAAATCGATTAAAATTTGTTAAATATTTTAATTAAAGAAAAATGAATTTACTAATACCTGTCCATAAAGAATATTAATAGCCTGTTATTTAGTGGACTATAATGTTTGGATTACTCTTGGTTCATCTACAGTACCTTAGATTTATGGTGACAAAAATACTTTAAATGTTACTTTTTTCATTAGAGCAAATGTGTCCATTTTTAAAAATGTACATAATAATGTTGTTTTCCTTAAACGTTGATATAGCATTAAAAGCTATTGACTTTAGATGTTTATATGAACTATTTTTTGACCATAACATGCAAATAATTATCCAGTGGTTATTAGCAACTAGAATTTAAATGTTTTTTTTAAGTCTCTTCTGCTTACCAAACCTGCATTTATTTGATCAAAAGTACAGCAAAAACAGTACAATTCTGAAATATTTTTTGTGATATTTAATATTTAATATTTAAATGAGCTGTTTTCTATTTGAATATATTTTAAAATGTAATTTATTCCTGTGATTTCAAAGCTGAATTTTTAGCAGTCACACGATCCTTCAGAAATCATTCTAATATTCTGATTTGCTGCTCAAGAAACATACATTATTATTATTATTATTATGTTGAAAACAGCTGAGTAGATTTTTTTTCAAGGTTTCTTTGATGAATAGAAAGTTCAGAAAAAAACATTTATCTGAAATAAAACTTTTTTGTAACATTACAAATGTCTTTATTATCACTTTTGATCAATTTTAAAGCATCCTTGCTAAATAAAAGTATTATTGCATTTTTTTTTTTTTTGAATGGTACAGTGTATAATCTTACAAAAGGTTTTTATTTCAGATAAATGCTGATTTTTGGGTCTTTCTATTCATCAATTAATCCTGAAAAAAATGTACTCTAAATATTGATAGTAATAAAAATGTTTCTTGAACAGCAAATCAGCATATTAGAATGATTTCTGAAGGATCATGTGACACTGAAGACTGGAGTAATGATGCTGAAAATTCAGCTTTGATCACAGAAATAAATTACAGTTTAACAGATATTCAATAGAAAGCAGTCATTTTAAATAGTAAAATTATTTCACAATTTTACTGCTTTTACTGTATTTAGGATCAAATAAATGCAGGCTTGGTGAGCAGAAAAGAAAAGAAAAAACATTAAAAATCAAAAACTTTTGACTTTTGAGTTTTGATCAGGGTTGTTATCGTTAACTAAAACCAAAACGTTTTTGTTACTTGAAATAAACGTTAATATGAAATAAAATATAAAAAACACTTAGACTTTATTTCAGCTACTTACCAAGGCAACATTTTTAATTTTCATTCCAGCACCCACCGCTGATCTAAAACTAAATAAACTAAACTAATAAGTAAAAATGAATAAAAACTATATATAAAAAGTCCAACAATTGTATGACAATATCATTATGAAAATAACACTCTATGAAAATCACCTCAACATCGGTCAGGGTGATAAACTCAATTCAGACACATACAAACAGATACAGATAACTTTGTTTTTACGAGAGTAATGTATGTTAATAAGCATGCTGAATATATGAGCTTCGTTAGTTGTTACTCTGAAAATGATTTTTTCGCCAGAGCAGTGAGAAAACATTCCCTGCTCTTTTCCACACATAATCTCAGCTCATCTCCATCGTGTTGTTAGTGAGAGAGAGAGAGAGAGAGTGGGAAACGGAGGAAACGAGCGAGAGCTGGTGAGAAATGACAGCTGAAGTCTCGTCTGCTCCCCGAGGCCCTGCTGTCTGGATGAGTTAGCGCTACAGAGACAGACATTGTGTGTTTTGTGTTTATTTATTTGAGAGAAAGACACCTTGGGAACCGTCCATCAGCGCAGGACTGACTCAGGTGACGGGGATTGTGTTTGCGTGTTTTTAGAGCAAAAGTTTTGGTTTGGGCTGCTCGGTTGGTCTCAGGTAACCTCGTTAGATTAGCAGCCATTGATTGGTTAGTCTGAGGGCTGAGTTATAGTTCTGCTATTGGCACACTAAAGGTTTTGTTGTTTTGTATGGCTCCACGCTTGTCTAAAATCAACTCATTTCTGACTCATTCTTCAGAACGAACAGGCTTGTTTCTTTATTTCAGCTGCTGAACACCACTGGGGTTTTTCATTTGAATCCACAGAGACTAAAGACCGTATAAAACAAATCTGCAAATGTTCTCATCCTCAGGCCATCCAAGATGTAGATGAGTTTGTTTCTACATCAGATTTGTAGAAATGTCATTCCATCACTTGCTCATCAATGGATGTAAATGGGTGCTGTCAGAATGAGAGTCCAAACAGCTGATAAAAGCATCATAGTAATCCACACCACTCCAATCCATCCTTAAGATAAGATGTTTTTAACTAAAAGTCCATAATCAATAATAACGCTTCCTCCAGTGAAAAAGTGGTCTGGTCTGCATCAGGAGAGAAATCTGCACAGATCAAGCACCATTTATAAGCAGTGCAAAACAGCTCTAAACAAATATGTTGCTGGATTTTGATTTGAGAGACAACAGGAGATGGACTTTTTCACTAGAGGAAGCGTTATTATGGATTATGGAATTGGATTTTAGCTAAAAATGTCTTCATTTGTTGCCGTTTTTGTTTTCTCAAGATGTTAACTGATGGACTGGAGTGGTGTGGATTACTTGTGGATTATTCTGATGTTTTTATCAGCTGTTTGGACTCTCATTCTGACGGCACCCATTCACATCCATTGGTGAGCAAGTGATGGAATGACACATTTCTACAAATCTGATTAACAAACAACCTCATCTACATCTCGGGTTGTCTGAGGTTGCATTTTTTGCATTTTTGGGTCAACTATTCTAAATGCATGATTATTATCTCAACGTGAATGATTCATTAATCAAAGGAACTCACATGCTCAAATACCAAAACAAAATGTTAAAGTGGCAAAGATACAAGACAGCTAATTTATTATGCTTCCTAAAATATAGAAATGCACCGATTGCAATTTTCTTGGCTGATTTTTTTTTTTTTTTTGTGACCTGACGATAACTTTTTTTTTAACAATATGGATTTTCTTTCTAAGAAGTAGAATTGACAGCATATACAAACAAAAGTATATACTTTTTTCCCATCTCTGATTGCCTGAGGTTGCATTTATTTTCCTTTTTCTGTCAGCTATTCTTTTAATGCATGGTTATGATCTCAAACTGAATGATTTATGAAGCAGACGAACTCACATGTGCTCAAATACCAAAACAAAACATTAAAGGGGCAAAGATACAAGACAGCTAATTTATTATGCTTCCTAAAATATAGAGATGCACCGACTGCAAATTTCTTGGCCGATTGCGATTTGACAGCATATACAAACAAAAATATATACGTTTTTTCCAATGCCAAAAATGTACTAAACATTACAATTCCCCCAATCTGGACTAAATTACAGATATTCTCTGTAAATGCATTTACACTGCAAAATTTCAAACGCATAAATAATTTAATCTTTTGTCTAAAATGGAAGTCTCTTAATTTAAACTTCTTGTTTATTGAATTACCATTGTATAAAATCAGTGTCACATTGCAGTCATGTTGATATTTAAGGAATATCATTTTATCATTTAGGGATATTTTTTTGCTGTTGCACTCATTTGCTTTGATTTCTGCACAAATCTCTCCGAACATTCTCCATTTTCTGCCGCGCAAGCTTCATCTGTCAGCACATAAATACAATATCAGTCGCCTAAGTGTGACATCAAAACGGATTGGCTCGGAATCGGCAGACCGATCGGCCAGTCCGGGCCAGTCATGTGGAAAACTGGCTAATTCCGATCAATTGGTGCACCTCTACTAAAATACTCTGTCGCTTTAGAGAGCTGAATACACAGGGATGTGTTGGCACATGATGAATGTTGTGTGAATAAATGAATCTCACGTCTTTGTTCAGTCATTCCCAACAACTTTCACGCTGGTCAGAGGTGAAAACTAGAGTGTTATAATGTAAATCATGAGCTGATGCATTGTGATACAGTCATCACACACTTGCCATATGCCATTCTAGAAACGTGTGTGACTAATGCTTCTGTGTGACATGTTTATTCACACTCATAAGACTGTAAACAGTCTATTAGCCTCATGTTACTCTTCTTTACAGTAATCACTTACTTCACTCTAATGCTGCACATCTCATTGTATTTGTTAGTACAGACTGTACTTTGTTTTATGTTGCTTTATGATGTTTTGTTACATTGTTTCATGTTATGCAATTTGTTACATTGTTTCGTTACATTGTTATTTGTTGTTTCATGTTGATTTATGTTACATTTTGTTGTCTTATGTTATGTTTTACATTGTTTAACATTGTTATTAATAAATATATTTTAATTTTAAAGGTGTATGAGGAATATTCCTCATATGTCACCACATGGATGCCTGAAGAATAAAAGCATCAGGCATTCTAGTTAAGCTTCTGATAATAAATTTGAGTAGATTTAGCTGATTTGAACAACAAGTGATTCTTACATCAGTGATGGTCACAATTTGATTTAAACCATGTGATATTGCATTTTGTGCTTGCTGCATGCTAGTATTAGACCCTGTGTACTATAGTATACTAAAAATGCAACTGTATTTTGAAATCTGTCTGCTTTACGGAGAAAAAGTCGCCTCTGTAAGCAGCTGACTGATACTCGTGTCACATTATCGCCTGTTTTCGCATACTACGATGCAAATCTCAAACTTCAGAACAGATTCCAGCACAATTAGCTGAAGCTGCTGAAGTGAAGCATCACTCAAACGCTGAGCAATATCTGTGCGCCGAAGCGCTGATTGATTAATAGCTCTGCAGCGCGGCATCATTGTTATTAATAACAGCACTATTCCCGAGACAACCGTTGGGAAAGCGGCGTCTCATCACGATCAATTATGCCAAGAAGAATCGTGTTATCTTGCAGTCATGTTTCAGACAGATTTCTTGACTGATAATGCAGCGTCTTGCACAGATGGTTGATTCGCAGAAAGATATGGGGAATATGCTGAGAATGATTTGCTGCAACTGCTGTGAATAAATTAGACGAAGGGTATTTTGTGGCGTGCAACTGTTTCATTCATGGTGTAAATAATAGGGTAAGATATTATAACCGATTTAGATGATTTTGTTTGTAAATCGTTTTTTGAATGATAATATAGTGGTGTTGCTGATGCCGTACAGCAAGTTGAGGGAACTGGTCAAGTGTGAACAAACCAGGCTGACATTTGCAACCTGTTTTGCTTCTGTAAGTAATGTTTAAGGAAAATGTAGTTTGAAAACTCTTTTATTTATTTAGATGAAGATAACAGGGTTGTGCATCATTTTATGTTAAATTAAAATGACAGGCTTTCTGCTTTTGCTTTTCTTCCGCCTAAAAAGGTCTTAAATTGGAGCATAAAGTCTTAAATTCAAAGTCGTGGCATTAAATGTTGCATGCAGTGCAAAAAATAAAATACCTTCCTCAGTGTTCTTGTTTGTTTTCTAATACTATTGGCAAATATTTGTTGTTGTTTTAATCATAAGCTTGCTTCATTTTGATCAATTTCTCATTAAAACAGACTTATTTTATGCCATTTGGCTACTGAAGTTAGTGTCTTAGTTTAACCCTCTGGGCCTCTTCGGTCATTTTTGACCGAAAAAATGTATATTTTTGAAATTTAAAAAATCGTAGCTTCATCAGAATGGGATGACACTTGGTGACTTTTGTTGCATTAGCTATGTGAACACACAAAAATATCATGGACATGATTCGGATATGTTAAAGGGTCACCAAAAAAAAAAAAAGTCACACGTGGCTCCTTCACGGTCAAAAATGACCGGCATAGGAAATTAATGGGAAATACAAAAAAATACAAAAACTCAGAGAATCTTTTGGTGGTACCATTTACAAATCAGCCGCTGTGCAGAAAAAAGTGCACAGCAATCAAGGGCTGACACTCTAAAATATCAAGAGTGTAAAATAGACGCACAGACACACATAGAAATGAACTGATAAAAATGCAGCAGAGCAAATTTTGAGAATATGTGAGGTGGGGAGCGCAATTTCCTTGTATTTTGATGTTTGATTGTAATCATAATGCAACCTGATATATATAAAAAATATCTAAACTTTGACAAATAGTAGTCTTTTAGAATGTCTAAATGTGTATCTAAAGGCAAAACCTAATAAAATATGTAAAAAAATATATAACATGTATATAGGGAGATATACAGGAGCTTACTTGACATTACACGTGTTTATTTTTTAATGACACCAAATGGCACAATTCTCACTCAAAAAAAATATATTTTTAAAAGCATTCACTCTGTTTTAATGTGAAATGTTGCATTTATTGAAAAATAATAATAAGAATATTATAGAAATAAATATTAATTCTAATGGGAAAAGATAGCTATTTAAAATTTTATAAATATTACGTATTGTCATTAAATCCCCTCAAAATTTTCAATAATAATCAAAAAATATTATTGAACAAAAATATTTTACAATGATTTTCCTCAAATAAACAAAAAGTTACATTTCAAGGCTTCGGTCGCTTTTGACCGCGAAGGAGCCAAGTGTGACTCCTAAACGAAGAATCATTAGACATTTGCACTTGCAAACAAAATGCAAATACTAAGGAAGAACAGCACTTTTTTGCATTGTGATCAGAAGATAGAGTAAATGTTATTTTCATATTCAAGTGATTTTTGTTTTTGTAAAATGAATTAAAAAGTATATCTATTGAAAGTTGCAAACTTTAAAGCATTGCTGATGCAAGACATTTACATTTAGAGTTTGCATTCTTAGGGCGTCTTACAAACATCTTAAAAAGTCTTACAATTTCCTTCACCAACGTGCAGAAACCCTAGTTGAATCATTTGGGTTAGTATTGCTCATTCGCAAGTCTCTTTGTATAAAAGCATCGCTTAAATGAATAAATAATAATGTAAATGTAACAAACAGGAAGATTGCAAAATTGCAATGTAGCAATTGTAATTTTAAACTAGAAAAGTTTGACAAGGCAATCTTTGAATGTTGGCTTGGCAAAGGCTTGTTTAGTCATGCCGTTTATAGATCTGGAAATGCCGTCTGTGTGTTGTGAACAATTCAGATTCTAATTTATAAATTAAAAGAGCCATTTCAATAGCCAGTTTAGCTGTTGTGGTATATGAAAGAGAAAAGAAGATCAGTAAAAGCAGAAAATCATGCTGGAATCACACTGATAGAGACACAAGCCCGTGTCTCTTGGTTTTGCGCTGACGTGTCTCTGCGTCAGACCTCTCAGTAGGTGTTGAAGTCTGTGCTCTTGGGTTTTGTGTGTGTTAATGAGAAACTCGACTGCTAAAGTGAGTAATTACTTAAAGCCTGATTGTCTCTTTGTATCTGCTGATTCAGTCATGATGAGATGCCTTCATTTTGCGATCACGTTCCTCTTTGTGTCCTCATAATCTGCTGGCGTGTCCTAATAGTGTTGTTTATGTTGTGGCATCTGTTACAAATGGATATCCCTGCTCAAAAGAGCAGCTTATGTTGTGTTCTTCTGTTTACTGCTCAATGTTTTATTCTCAGATCTGATGTTGGTTGGTTCTCTGTAAGACTTAACCCTGGTTATCTGGTCCAAAAGGTAGATTAAACCAGCCTCACCCATGATGAAATGTCAGTGTTTCAGAATCTAGGCTTTAAAACGACCCTGGGTTACATTTTGGCCATATATGGTAAGTGGTTCAGGAAGTGGGTGTGGCTTGAGCACTGCTGTATATTATGCTAATTTCTTGTGCATATATAACTGTATAATTGCAGTCAAACGTTGAGGTAACTGGGGGTTTATTTTACATTCAGGGCACATTATACACAAAAGAACAGAAATCTTGTAGCTGTCAGAGATAGTGGATCATCTTTTCTTATCTTTTAGTTGTTATGGCAACTGTAGAGATGTCACAAGTGTTGCTAGTGTTTTAATGCCATTGCTTTATAATAAGGCCCTAATGCATGCCTTAACTAGCTATACGTTTGTTACGGTATTTATTAGTGTTGCACGATATACCGGTACTAAAAAGGTATCACGATACCCTACTTTTAAAAAACGGTGCGATTTTGTATTTTACTAGCAACCCGTCAAAATAAAAGTTCGGACGGAAATATTGCTTAATGTAATGATAGTACTGCTGCTAAAAATAAAAATATTATTAAAGCAATATTTAAGGAATATTTACAAGAAAATTGTAAATACACAAGACAGTATTTCTGAAAAAAAAAACATTCTTTATAAAATCTAATTAATCTTTATAAATTAATTCATGCTTTTGGTTATTTATTACAATCTAATGGAAAACGAAAGGAAAATGAATAGAAAACAGATTTACAGAATTTGATCAAAATAGAACTCAGTTTGAGAAAAATACTAAAATGTATTTTATAGGGCCTTAAAATGTAATTTCTGTTAAACTTTTAATTGCTGTTAAATCGTATACGTTTCATTATTTCATTTAATTAGACATGCTTTTTAATTTATATTTTTTTAATGTAACTAATTCAAAACGAGAAAAACGGAATCCAGAAAAATTCAAATTAATTTGGAAAAAATAAAACAGAATTTGGGAATAAAACAAATGTAATTTCAATTTCATTCACATTTCAAATTTGTTTATTTCATTTGTGTGTTTGTTTTATTGTATTTGTCCTTTAGTTTGTTATTTTATTATTTTTTTTAAAGGGGGATGAAATGCTTTTTTTAAAAATAGATAAAATAACTATAATCTCTATTTGGATCATCTATTATTTATTTACTTTACCCCTCATTCTGTGTTTTTGTTGTAGTATCGGTTCAGTAGTAGTATCGATATTTTAGTTAGGTATCATATCGGAGTCAAAATTTTGGTATTGTGAGAACACTACTATTTATTAATCTTTATTGGTGTTAGTTAATAACTAGTTTGTGCTAGGTAAGGTTAATAAGTGAACAAAAATACGCAACTTGGTGCAAATGCTGATAATGCTAATAATATGCAATGGCACTGAATATTTACCATATTCAGAAGTAGAAGTGGAAGTACTGTAGATAAACAAAAACTGTTTTCGAAACCCTGTAGCACAAAGTAATTGTAGTTTATGTGCAGAATTAGTGTTGTTCTCTGTGCTTTTATTTACTGATTCATTTTTTTCCCGTCAAACAGACTGTACTTTATTTATTCAGAGGCAGACTCTTGTTCTCATTAGATTTACAGCGTGCTGGTTTGTTCAGGAAGTTAATGTGGATGTAAATGCATAAACTCTGGCTTCATGGCTGCCACGATTGTGCTAAATTCTTAATGATGCATCTGCTCTCAGCACCTGGCCTTTAAAGTTTCATCATCAGGAGCCATTTCTCCCGTCTGCAGCGGCTTTCAGAGACGCTGTATAAAACCGGCACATACTGAAGGGGACATTGAGGAGTTGAGCCGCAAGCCGTGTTTGTCCTTCTGCATATGCTTGCAGTCAGACAGCAGGGGATTGTGGGTAATTGCTCTCGCTCAGGGCGATGTGGCCGATGTGTCTGCCCTGCACTGCTTACATGTTTTGCTGCACTGACGCAGGTTAATAGACTTTTTAAAAGGGGTGCATGCTGCTTTTGAAAGATAGTATAGATGATGCACATTAAAGCAAGTTTTTGGCATTTTCATGCACATTTAATGCCTGTTACAGACTAAGGCATCTATCAGGATTTGGATGCATGATGAAAAGTGTGTCTATATGAATATATATGACGTCAGCCAAAAAGGAAAGTTCTTTGAGAGGTGAAATAGGTTGTTACATTTTGATAAAAGATTATGCATATTATTTCAATGCATGTCACTTTTTATCAATGCATTTCATTTTTTACATTTTGAAAATGACATGCATTGATGAAAAATTCACGGTAGGTCCAGGAACATGAGTAAGTAGGATGAAATTAAATTTTTTTTAGTTTTGCTACTTTTTCAGATTTCAGAATCAGATTTATTTTTCAGTTCAGTTTAACATGCACTGAATAAAAGGTGTAAAAAATAATTTTAATTATTTTAATTAAAATGCAAAGAAACTGCAAGTAACACAAAAACGGCATTTACAGTTTAAGGCGGAAAGTCACGATTTATTTTATTTTAAGTTTAGATGAATTCATCAAAGGTAGGTCAGTACACTTAAATTAAATTGCTATATGGACTAATATTATATGTAATTTTACCCCCCCTTTATTTGCTAAAAATTACATTTAATTTTCATTAATTAAAAGATAAATTAAATTAATCCTTTATGCCTTCACTTGATAACCAGAAAAATACACAGAACAGAATTACTGAGAAAAATAAACATTTTATAAGGCTATTGTAAGAATAAATGAAACATGTTTTTATGCATTCAAATAATTTGACATGCTAGAACACAGAATTTGTTAACAATAAAGCATCAGGGAAGGTAAAAATAAAACCCTAAACATGGAATTTTTGGAAAATTTTTAATAAACTGATGCTGAATTATTTAAATTTTATGGTTTTACTTTATTAGACATGCTCTTTGAGTCCAGAAAAATTTAAATGGAAAAAAATGGAATCCAGGAAAATTAAAACATAATTTGGGAAAAAATAAAATGTATTTCTAGGGCTCTACATTAATGCATGTTTATAAATGCTGCAAAAATTATATTATTATTATTTTTAGTTCATGTTAGTTAACACGTTAACTAATGTTTACAAAACAACATCTTATTGTTAAGTGTTGCCATATTTTCTAGTAAAATTTTTGATTTGCACTTCAAAAAATAATTTGTTACAGTCTACAATTTCCAGTGTGTTTTGCATGTGCTAACGGCACTTAGTTCATAAAACGTACAAATGTAGTTGTCATTATGCTTCAGGACTGCTGTTGTTTAGCAGGAGGTCTGTTCATCTCACTGTGCTTGTTGATTTTTATTATGTTCGTACATGGAGACGGGTTATTGTTAGCTGAAATGCGCCATTTAGTAAGCAATGGATAGTAAACGCACACACTATGATCCACATTAGTTTGTCAACACGCATTAGCATAATGTCACACACACTCTCACATGCATATGCAGGAAACAGCTTTGCTTTTGAGCAGACAGATTTGTGTGTGTCAGCTTGTTAGTATTTCTAGAGACAGACAGTACTTGTACAGATTTCTGGCATATTGGCTCTGTTGCAGAACCGGAAATATAAAGCAAATGCTAAAACATCTTGGATATACACTGCCGCTCAGAAGTTTGGGATCAGGGGAAGACTTGTAATGTTTTTTGAAGAAGTCTCTTATGCTCATCAAGGCTGCATTTATTTGATTAAAAATACAGAAAAAAAATGTAATATTGCTAAATGTTATTACAATATAAAATAATGGTTTTTGTTTTAATAAACTTTAAAATATAATTTATTCCTGTGACGCAAAGCTGAATTTTCATCAGCTGTTACTCCAGTCTTAAGTGTCACATGATCCTTCAGAAATCATTCTAATATACTGATTTATTATTAGAATTATCAATGTTGGAAACAGTTGTGCTGCTTAATATTTCTTTTGGAACCTGTGATACTTTTTTCAAGATTCTTTAATCAATAAAATGTTAAAAAGAACAGCATTTATTTAAAATAGAAAGATTTTCTAACAGGAAGACGTTTTTACTGTTCAAAAGTTTGGGGTCAGTACATTTTTTTTTTTTTAAGAAATTAATACTTTTATTCACCAAGGATGTGTTAAATTAATAAAAAGTGATAGCATAGATTTACATTGTTAGAAAAGATTTATATTTTGAATAAATGCTGATCTTTTTAACTTGTTATTCATCAAAGAATCCTGAAAATAAGAATCACAGGTTCCAACATTGATAATTCTAATAATAAATCAGCATATTAGAATGATTTCTGAAGGATCATGTGACACTTAAGACTGGAGTAACAGCCGATGAAAATTCAGCTTTGCGTCACAGGAATAAATTCTATTTTGAAGTATATTAAAATAAAAAACATTATTTTATATTGTAATAACATTTAGCAATTTTACAGTTTTATTCTGTATTTTTGAACAAAAAAATGCAGCCTTGATGAGCATAAGAGACGTCTTTAAAAAGTCTGATCCCAAACTTTTGAGCGACAGTGTATATGAATTGTTAGTACAGTATGAGGTCATGTTGAACATGCTTAAAGGAACAGTTCACCCAAAAATTAAAAGTTGCTGAAAATGTGCAATATGTAGGTTAGGTTGTTTCTTCATCAGATTTGGAAAAATGTGTCATTCTATCACTTGCTCACCAATGGATGTGAATGGGTGCCGTCAGAATGAAAGTCCAAACAGCTGATAAAAACATCACAAGTAATCCACACTACTCCAGTCTGTCAATTTACATCTTGAGAAGACAAAAGCTGAAACAAATCCATCATTAAGACATTTTTAACTAAAATACATTAGTAATCTGTAATAACTTCCTCCAGTGAAAAAGTCTTGGCTTGTAAACAGTGCTTGATTGTGCAGATTTCTCTCCTGATTCAGACCAGACCACTTTTTCACTGGAGGAAGCGTTATTATGGATTATTGTGATATTTTTGTCAGCCGTCTGGACTCTGATTCTGACGGCACCCATTCACATCCATTGGTGAGCAAGTGATGGTATGACACATTTCTTTTGCTATTAAATGTCATCTTTTCAGATTATTACTGATACAAGATTAGGACGAGTTTGTTTGTTCATCAGATTTGTAGAAATGGATGTGAATGGGTGCCATCAGAATGAGAGTCCAAATGGCTGATAAAAACATCACAATAATCCACAAGTAATCCACACCACTCCAGTCCATCAGTTCACATCTTGAGAAGACAAAAGCTGAAACAAATCCATCATCAAGACATTTTAAACTAAAATACATTGAGTCCATAATCCATAATAACAAAAAAAACAAAAAAAAGTAGTCTGAATCAGGAGAGAAATCTGCACCGTTTACAAGCCAAAGCAGCTCTAAACAAATACGTGGCTGGATTTTGAGGCAAAGAACAAATTGGAGGAAGCTTTATTATGTATTAAGTTGTTTTTTAGTTGCTTCTCAAGATGTTAACTGATGGGCTGGAGTGGTGTGGATTACTTGTGGTGTTTTTATCAGCTGTTTGGACTCTCATTCTGACGGCACCCATTCACATCCATTGGTGAGCAAGTGATGGAATGACACATTTCTACAAATCTGATGCAGAGGATGAGCACGTTTTCAGCAGGTTGGTTGCAAACCTCAGTATTCTAGCCATTAAAAGTGCTATTATTCAGGAAAAAGGATACAAACATATCAGTGGTTTAACTTACTTTAACAGACTTGTAGCAAGACATTCAGTTCCCAGAGTAAAGGAGTTTTTTTGATTTGTCAAATCTGATGGGATGTGAACACGCGGTGGATTATTTCACAGTCTTTTCACTGGACCGAGCCGCTGTTCTTTGACAGCGAAAGCGTTTCTTGTGGGTTTTTGTGAGCGCTGTATAACCGCGGTCTCATGCGGTGAAGCATTTTGTGTAGCGTTCAGATCTAAAAGTCTTCATTGGAAACCCTCTCGGGTGTCAGATCGGCTTTCAGATAGCTGGGAATAATTTAAGGCGGCGATATGATCTCAGACTGAAGTCGTGAGACACAGACGGATCTCCAGGTACCGCGTCTTTTGAAGAATCGTAAATCACGTCTGACGCGAGCGCGCGGCTTCGGAATATCAAACCTAATAACCGAGCGCTTCCTCCTCGCTCCTTTTAAATTCAGGTCTTGTCTGACGCAGCGGGTGCAGGAAGTCTTTGTGTTAGAGGTAAAGACACGTTACCCTCAGGATGAGGCCGCTTCAGTGCCTTTGAGATAAAGATGTTTTAGAGGAAGTCTTTGTTCTCATTTTTAATAACGAACCTCCTGCAAGCAGATTTAGTTTGATGCTTGTTCTACAGTTATTGAAGGGAAAGTGTTGGATGAGCAGAGTCAGTGTTTCCTGTAGAATTAAACAGAAAAAAGATGTGAAATATTATATAATAACAAATAGTAGATGTGATGTGTTGTCACATGACATCATTCATGTGGGCTGGATTGATATAGCTAAAATATAGTATGTATGTATTTATAAATGTCAATTCAATTTCTGGTTATATTCCCTAATTTCATATAATCGGCAAAGAAACAGCAATAGTACAGCTAATATTAACTGTATCCCAAGGTGAATTATTTTAGTATCATTGAGATACTTTTATTTTAGTTATTTTGTCGTCTGTTTTTGTCATTTTATAGTTTTTGGTTTTTATATATATATATATATATATATATATATATTAATTTATATACAATTTTATATAAAATGTATTATTTTATTTAAATTTAACTTTTAAAATGAGAAACGTTGCCTAGTTATTATTATTTGTTTTAATATTTATTTTATTTTGTTTAACATTTATTTATCACAATTTTTAACTAAATTAAAAAAAGGTTTTAATTATTTATTGCCTAATTATTATTTTGCAAATTTTTTTGTTTAACATTTAACAATTTTTGTTTAACTAATATATATATATATATATATATTGCCTAATTATTACTTTCTTTTACATTTTTATTTTGTTTAAAATTTATTTAACAAAATTCTTTAAATTTAAAAAAAATGTTATTGCCTTATTATTATGTTTTTCACATTTTATTTTGTTTAACATTTATTTAACAAAAATAACTAAATAAACAAAATATTACTTATTGCCTAATTTTTATTTTTTTTTACATTTTTTTTTGTTTAACATTTATTGAACAATTTTTTGCTTAACTAAATTATAATTATTATTTATTGCCTAATTATTATTATTTTTTATTTTACATTTTATTTTTTGTTTAACATTTCTTGAACAGAATTTTTAAGTAAATAAAAATAAAATGTATTTTGCATGTAGAAAATATGAATGGGCTTAATTGTCTTGAAATGATGTAAATTCAAACAGTTCTTAACTGTCCTAATAGTGGACTTTATTTTCTTTATGCAAAATAAAATTACGTTTTTTTTGTTTTAATTTTTGGGGTAAAATGTGACGGGACAACGTTGATAGATTTGTATGTCGTTTGAAAGTCACATTACCTGATTACATGATTTAGTTAATTCTGTTTGTGTAATCTTTGCATTTTTGCAGATATTTGCATTTTAATCCTATTTTGTGTTAAATGTCAAGTTGTAATTCATGCGTTTAAGGCTTAAAACCTTAAAAACATTATACAGTAAGTGAGAGACAGGGACAAATGCATCCTATGAAGGTATTGAAATGTCATAGTTGCTCTTGCTGACCGATTATTCTTGGTTCAGACTGTATATGAATGTTACTGATGGTCTGGAGTGCATCAGCGGGATCTTCTACACACTGACTGTAGTCGGTTTTACTCGAGTCTATTTTTCCTGTAGAGTTGGAAGCAAATCTAAAAGTACAGCTGGCAGCCTCAGTCTGTGATGTCCATTTATTCTGGCCACACGATGAGAGCCGCGGGCCTGAGGTTGTTTGGATTCAGCCCGGGAGGAGTCAGACACGCGCTCGACTGAAGAAAATGTCCGGTTTCATGGCGCTCATATGGCCGGACTGATATGAAACCGCGGTCTGTGAAGAGACTTAATGCATTTCTGACAGGATGCGGCAGCGGGTCTTTTATTTCTCATGCCGTGTCTGTCAGTAAATGGCAGCGCTGCGAGAGCGAGAGCGCATGGAGAAAGAAAATAGAGATGGGGAAAAAGAGCGCAAAACTCTGGGGTGGCAGTCGTGACAGAGTTTCAGAGAGAGACAGCATTTTAAGGCATTTTGGGACACTAAGACTTTTCCAAAAGATAATTCTCAACTTTGTGTTGAATTGCATTACAATGCACAAGCATGCGTGTGGTGTTGCTTTAGAATTTGGCCAAATGCTGATATTTGAGGTTAAATCCTAAGATCATGGTTTTTACAGCGTCAAGGTCATGGGTTCGATTCAATGGGAATGCATGCATTAATCTTGAATATACCTTGAATGCAATGAAAGTTATTTTGGATAAAAGCATCTGTCAAATGCATTAATCTAAATCGGGGTTATAATGGTTAGTTAAAGCTTTAAATAATGTCAGCATCATAATTAAATTATGACATCAAACTCAACTGAACATTAAAAATGCATGTCTGTTCCATATCTACTATAATATAATAAAACATGTTACTTGTAAAAATTATTTTGGCCAGAAAAGACTTTTATTTTATTTTATTTTATTTTATTTTGGCTGGTTTCAGAGTTGCAATTCCAATAGAAATATTGTATGTAATGCAAATATATATATATATTTTTGTAACATCAAACACAACTAAATGTTTAAAATGCATGTTTGTTCCATCTACTATAATATAATAAAACATAATATGTTGCTAAAATAGAATTGATATTAAAAAATAATTAGGTTTAATTAAAAAAAAATGAATTACTGTTTAATTTAAATTTTATTTTAGGTTTAATTTTTACATTTTTAAATAACATTGAAATAAGAAAAAATAAAATTATTCAAAAAATGTAACAAAAATAAAATTAAAATAAAAAACAATTAAAATTATTTTAGGAATTTCTCATCTAAAATAAAAAAAAAAAAAATATATATATATATATATGTATATATTTATTTATATTATATTTATTTTATATATACACTACCGTTCAAAAGTTTGGGGTCAGTAAGACTTGTAATAGTCTTTAAAGAAGTCTCTTATGCTCATCAAGGCTGCATTTATTTGATTAAAAATATAGAAAAACAGTAATATTGCAAAATGTTTTTACAATATAAAATAATGTTTTTTATTTTAACATACTTTAAAATAGAATTTATTCCTGTGATGAAAAGCTGAATTTTTATCAGCTGTTACTCCAGTCTTAAGTGTCACATGATCCTTCAGAAATCATTCTAATATGCGGATTTATTATTAGAATGATCAATGTTGGATAATATCAACAGTTGTGCTGCCAAATATTTTTTGGAACCTGTGATTTTTTTTTCAGGATTCTTTCATGAATAACAAGTTTAAAAAGTACAGTGTTTATTCAAAATATAAATATTTTATAACAATGTAAATTATTTATTATTAACTTTTAATAAACTTTTAATTATTAACTTAATACATCCTTGGTGAATAAAAGTATTAATTTCTTAAAAAAAAAGAAAAAAAAAAGAAACAATAAAAATGTACTGACCCCAAACTTTTGAACGAATACAAATACAAAAAAATTACTAAAAATAAAATAAAAAAAATTTAATTCAGCTAGATGCCAAGGGATTATCTCAGTTTAATTTAGTTACACTTGATGTACTACAATAACTAAAATTAAAACTGAAATAAAAAATTATAAAAGCTATATAGACACACACACACACACACACACACACACACACACACATATATATATATATATATATATAACCTACTAAAAATGACAATAATACACAACAAAATAACAAATGAAAATGGAAAATGGAAAATAAAAACTGAATTAGAAATATTTATAAAACCTATAATGGTATATCAATATTACTCAATTTTAATGCATTGAAAAAAGCTCTGTAAAAAAGTCAGCCAATGTTTACACATTTACTTTTTATTTTATTTTATTTTGGCTTCAGAGTTGCAATTCCAATAGAATTTTGTACGTAATACAAATATCTTTTTTTGGACTGTTTTACCCTATATATGTGTGTGTGTGTGTGTGTGTATGTGTGTATGTGCTTATTAGTGTTTTACAAATTAATTGTGAGTGAAGTTGAATTCTGAGGTTGTATTTTGTTTAGGATGCTGTCTATAATTTTTGTAGCAGAGCTAATCTGCACAAAAGCTGCTATGAAAATATTTTCTCTGGGACTGAAACCACAACAAGACAGTTACAGCAGAGAGCAGCGTTTGGGGGAAAATAGTCTTGCCCACTTCACAGATCACAGGCTGACAGACGGAGAGGCTCTTTTTAGTCTTGAAGAGTGACACGCAGCGTCTCACTGCCAAAGCAATTTGTGCAGCGCTGCATTCTGTGGACGGGGTTTCATTACGGGAGCTGCTGGGTCATCGGCCCGTCACTCAGCTCTCATTTCGTCAATCACCCAGACACACAACAATCTTTAAATTATCAACGAGGAAATCCCACTGATTTAAAAACACATTTCATGCAGTTTCATGCAAAGTTTCAAACCCTCCGCCTGTGACTGTTCAAAACACAACTGAATGTTTAGTTAGCATGTCTGTTCCTTATAATGTAATGCTATAATGTAATAAACCATATGTTGCATGTAAAAATTATTTTAACCAGAATATACCTTTATTTTATTTTATTATGTTATTTTATTTTATTTTATTTTAGAGTTGCAATTCCAATAGAAATTTTATATGCAATACAAATATGTCTCTTTTTTTAATTATTATTATTATTATTATTTTTTTTTGTAAATTATGACATCAAACACAACAGACTGGTCAAAATGCATGTCTGTTCCATATCTACTATAATATAATAAAACATAATATGTTGCTTGTAAATATTATTTTGGCCAGAATAAACTTTTTATATATTAATTTATTTTAATTTAATTTTTGCTTTTTGCTGGCTTCAGAGTTGCAATTCCAATAGAAATTTTATATGCAATCTTTTTTTTTTTTTTTAATTAATTAATTAATTAATTAATTAATTGTTTTTTATAACTTATGACCATCAAACACACTAGACCGGTCAAAATGCATGCCTGTTCCATATCTACTATAATATAATTAAACATAATATGTTGCTTGTAAATGTTATTTTGGTCAGAATAAACTTTTTATATATTCATTTAATTTTTTATTTTATTATGTTATTTTATTTTATTTTATTTTAGCTGGCTTCAGAGTTGCAATTCCAACAGAAATTTTATATGCAATACAAATATGTCTCTTTTTTAAATTATTATTATTTTTTTTTTTTGTAAATTATGACATCAAACACAACAGACTGGTCAAAATGCATGCCTTTTTCATATCTACTATAATATAATTAAACATAATATGTTGCTTGTAAATATTATTTTGGTCAGAATAAACTTTTTATATATTAATTTAATTTTATTTATTTTTTTTTTAATTTAATTTAATTTTATTTTAACTGGCTTCAGAGTTGCAGTCCCAATAGAAATTTTATATGTAATACAAAGTTTTTTTTTTTTTGGTAAATTATGACATCAAACACAGCTAAACATTTAAAATGCATGTCTGTTCCGTATCTACTATAATATGATAAAACATAATATGTTGCTTGTAAAAATTATTTTGGCCAGATTGAAATTTTTATATATTTTTGAATGGCTGTCAATGACAAAAGCAGCTTTTTTTTTACCCACATATTGATGTAGTTCTAGCATCTTCCAGCAGCAACTAAACTTAGCTGTTTACTCAGCAGATGTTTGGACATTTTGTGATCTCTGGACATCAGTATAGTCAGCAGCCATTGAAAACCCCATATTGATCGAGCACTAGTGTCAGTCTTTCCGTTTCTGGTTTGTTTTACATTTTGCTCATTCTCCAGGGCTTTGTCTGCATCTAATTGAACAGTGCGGCTCCTAAACGCTACAGAATCACAGATTGATTGCGTTGGCAGAAGCCGCACATGCGGATCCGCGAACGTCAGTTTAGTATGCATGTGCAGCGCCGGCGCAGCGTGAAGCATGCAAATTTCATTGGAACTAAATTTCAGCAGAGCTTCCCAGTAGGATTCGCTCCAGGAGATCGACAACATTATAATGAGAAGCTGAGCTGAAGTCGAGCTGCTGTCAGTCTCTTTGTGTCTGATGACACGTTCTCTGTTCGCTCTTCAGCTTCTGATTCAGCCTACAGACGACAGTTCTTCTGAAGGGCAAACTCGCCTCTTACACGTGTATGGTTTTCCAGCTTTTATACATGTGAAAAACCCTGAGGATCTGCAGTGGGACTGAAAGCGTATCTACAAAAACCTACCTAGAGAGCATTTCAAAGTCAAAATCACAATTTACATTCATGCATGGTCTCACTGCACATTTGTCATAACAAAACGTTTGTAATATATATATTTTCATCTTTTGTTTAGTGTTTTTTTTTCATTTCATTAATTGCATACGTTATTATTACTTTCTATGATAAGACGATTTTAGACAAAATGGGTGAAAATGATAAAAACAACCACTAGTACTATGATTTAATGGGTTATCACTTTTGACCAACAGGTGGCGCTGTTATCAAATCGATATGGTGTGTTCTGTGTGAGGTGACAATGACGCACACGAAGTTTGGTGTCATTATGTCAAAGCTTTCCAGGGATACAGCCTCAGAATTATTTTGGCATTATGCCTCAAATTTGTAGTGGCGCGGTACGAAGACGGTTTTGTCTATCGACACGAAATCCATAACTTTTTATCAGCACAGTCTGATTGATTTTGGTGAAAATCAGACAAACTATCTAGGAGGAGTTCGAAAAAGTATGTTTTCAACATATACCAAAATGGCGGACAGGAAGTTCAGCCAACTATTGCATAACTGATATGTATGTTGTCGGCATGACCCAAAGAATATTTTTAGACCGGTGTCATTACAACAGGCTAATGCAAACAAAAGTTATTAGCTTTTTTGGAAATTTCATTAATAATGTTTAATGAATGGTGTACTACTTCTGACCAATAGGTGGCGCTGTTACCAAATTATGGCGTGGTCAGTGTGAGCTGACAATGGCACATACAAAATGTGGTGTAAATATGTCAAAGCTTTGCAGAGATACAGCCTCAGATGCACTTTGGCATCTTTCTGGCAAATTCTTTGATGCGTTAAATGAAAACTTTGCTCCACAGAATCTAAAGAGACCAGTTTTGCCAAACTCTTGAGAAGTTATATGCAAAAATAGCCATTTTCATATCTTCTCACCACTAGGTGGCACTGCACCGAAACATTGCAGGTAGCATCCGGTCATGCTTATTATAACACACACCAAGTTTGGTCTCAATACGGCAAACCATTACGGAGATTAGCCTGACATCCATTTTTGCGTGCTTTTCATAGAATTCGTTTGCACATTATTTAAGAACGGTTTGACTAATCAACTTGAATTCCATAACTTTTTGCCAGCATGGTCTGAAGATGATCTGAGCCAATTTTGGTGAAAATCAGACAAACCTTCTAGGGCGTGTTTGAAAAAGTAGGTTTTATGAACTATTAAAAATAACGAAAGAACTAAACCCTACGATTTTTACATTTTGGTGTTCATTCAACTCGACATGAGCCAAGGATTCAAAAGAAAAAAAATTCCTTCTGTGCCTTACGGTTCAAAAGATATTAGCATAAACATGAGTGAAAATTTTGGACAAGTGGTGGCGTTGGAGAGTTTGAGTTAGAGACTCCAAACTTGCAGTGGTTAATGTTCAAACTGTCCTCTATCAGTGTACCAAATTTCACAACTTTCCTGAAAGCGGTTCTGTGGGCTGCCATAGACTCAAGCAAGTTTCATAACAATACGCCGATGTGTTTGTAAAATATAGCGTTTTACAACAAAATTCAAAATGTCAGACGCCCAAAATGGCTGACATGGGAAAACTGGATATGGTTTCGCTCTGCATAATGCACCGAATCTAAAGAGACCAGTTGATTTTAGGCCAAACTCTTGAGAAGTTCTAAGCAAAAATAGCCATTTTTAATGTCTCCTGACCACTAGGTGGCACTGTGCCAAAACACAGCAGGTAGACTGCTTGTTATAACACACACCAAGTTTGGTCTCAATACGCCAAACTGTTGCGGAGATATAGCCTCACATCCATTTTTGTGCGGACTTCGAAAAATTTGTTCTTGTGTTATTCGAAAAAGGTTTGATTAATCAACTTAAATTCCATAACTTTTTGCCTCATGGTCTGAAGATGATCTGAGCCAGTTTTGGTGAAAATCAGACAAACCGTCTAGTTAAAAAAAAAAGTAGCCAGCATGGTCTGACAAGTTCAAAAAAGCAGGTTTTTACGAACAATTCAAAATAATGAAAAAACCAAACCTTATGATTTTAAAATTTTGGACTTCATTCAACTCTGAATTTTGCTTTTAGACCTTACAGTTCAAAACTTATTAGCATAAACATGAGTGAAAATTTGGACAAGTGGTGGCGCTAGAGAGTTTGAGTTAGAGACTCCAAATTTGCGGTGGTTAATGTTGGGACTGTCCTCTATCAGTGTGCCAAATTTCACAACTGTCCCTCAAGCGGTTCTATGGGCTGCCATAGACTCGAGCGGAAGAAACGGAAGAAGAATAATATTAGGAACGCCAATGGTGCTTGGCCCCTAATAAAAAAAGGTCATTTTGATGAAAATCTTCTCTTTTGCAGCTCTGACCACTGACATGGGAAAATTGGGTATGGATTGACTCGGCATGCTCCACCAAATCTAAAGAGACAAAAAAAAAGCCATTTTTCATGTCTCCTGACCACTAGGTGGCACTGTGCTGAAACACTGCACATAACCTCAGGTCATGCTTATTATAACACACACCAAGTTTGGTTTTAATACATCACATCATTGCGGAGATATATCCTCACATCCATTTTTGCGTGCTTTTCGTAGAATTCGTTGGTGCGTTATTCAAAAACGATTTGACTAATCAACTTAAATTCCATAACTTTTTGCCAGCGTGGTCTAAAGATGAACTGTGCCAATTTTGGTGAAAATCAGACAAACCTTCTAGGACGAGTTTGAAAAAGTATGTTTTACAAACAATTGAAAATAGTTATTAGCATAAACATAAGTGAAACTTTGGACAAGTGGTGGCGCTAGAGAGTTTGAGTTAGAGACTCTAAACTTGCTGTGGTTAATGATGAGACTGTCCTCTATCAGTGTACCAAATTTCACAACTTTCCCGCAAGCGGTTCTGTGGGCTGCCATAGAGTCGTGCAGAAGAAACGGAAGAACAAGGTGCTTTCGCAACTAATAAAATAAAAATAAAGTCACTTTGATGAAAATCTTCTCTTCTGCAGCTCTAACTACGGTTATGATACTTTTAAAATGTTTAGTACTTTTTATAGCTTGAACGTGAGCTTTTCTGATAACATATATTATTAGCATTGTTCAGTCAGTCCTTGTTAAATCGGTATCTTAAAAACACTGAGCTTCAGTGATTCCCAGAGACTCTCTGTCCTGCGGGAAATCCCTCGGCTCATATTCACCCAGATCATATTAATAGATGACAATTAAAGCAAAGCGCCGAGCTGTCCTCTTTCATGTGTTTCTAAATTTACATCTCATTTTCTCTCTCTTTCTTCATACCTGCTTTCCACCGGCCTCACGCTGTTGAAGGAAGTGGAGGTAAATGTGTTCGTGTTTGTGTGACTCATAACTTGTAAAATAATTGTAAAATAAATTTAACAATTTCATTAGAAACAACGTAACATTTCGGTCTTTGAATGTGTTTTATTTTACGTCACACATGTGATTATATAATGATTTCTCTCGTGTTTTTATCAGGATGACTACATCCGTACGCTGGAAGGTCCACAGGCTTCTGATGAAAGTGAGTAACGCAACATTGTAACGTAACATTTCACATCAAAAAAAGAAAAAAATTTTGCTCAGAGAAAAATAAAGCTTAATTTAATTTAATTAATTAATTTAAATGCCTTTAAGCTGATTCAAAACAAAATTCTACTACAATTTTTATAGTTTCACATTACAATAAAGAGAAAATTATGCAAATGCAGTGCAAATGCAAAAACAGTGGTATGAAAAATAAGCTTTTTTTTTCTACTAATTTCAGAGAGACGTGACCATGAATGAGAATGTCTTTAGAATTAACGTTGAAAGGGTTATCTCTGTTATTTTAGTGTCATAGAGATAGTATTGTAATTTTTATTAATATTTTGAATTTTGTAAAAATATATAATATATAATATATATTTATTTACAAAACATATTCTATAAATATAATATGTATTTTATATTATATAAAATATATATAATTTTAGTTCATTTTTGGTAATTTTGTTTTTTCCTAGTTTTTTAAATAGTGTTTATTTAATTTATTTTCAATATTTCAGTTTTTTAATACAGGAAGATTGAATATTTTAATTTTTATGTATATTTTATATTATTTCAGTTAATGTTTTTTTTTTTATTGTATATGATATATAATATATGTATATATATATATATGTGTATGTTTGGGATCAAAAACTTTTTCAAAGCATCATAAATCAGTATATTAGAGTGATTTCGGAAGGATCATGTGACACTAAAGTCTGGAGTAATAATGCTGAAAATTCAGCTGCGCATCATAGGAATAAATTATATTTTAAAGTATGTTAACATAACAACCATTATTTTATATTGTAATAACATTTTGCAGTGTTATTGTTTTTTTTTCTGTATTTTTGATCAAATAAATGCAGCCTTGATGAGCATAAGAGACTTCTTTAAAAAACATTGCAAGTCTTACTTATCCTAAACCTAACCTAAACTCAATAACTTCTCAAGTCTACCTGTTTCTCAATGTAAATCTGAAAGGTAACCAGTATTTCTGCTTTGCTCAGAATAAATCCGCTCGGTGTGCATCCGAAGCGCTCTGGAGCTCTGACTGCATTTCCATTTTTACACAAATATAATCCGTCCTTACATATAAAATGCATTTATTCTTCTGCTCGTAACATCAGTGAGAAATCGCTGCTCTCTGCAGACGCTTCAACATTCACATACTAAAGTCCCTGAAGCTCCAGCATCGATCTGTCCATCATCATATAGAAAAAGAATTACAGATCACAACCACAATGTGCCCTGAAAAAAGTTTGAAACAATTTTCACTCAGTATTTTCAGGAAAAAAAAGACTGTATAGATGCAGACATTTGATACTTTGTAATACTCGCTGTTACATTTAAACACCTCATCCTGTAAATACTGCATATGTGCTTGTAGCTCTTGTGTCTGATTCATTTGAGCAGTTTTTACTCTAGTTACAAGATGTTTTTCTAGTGGCTACATTTTTCATATTTATCCCCAGACATTTGGGTTCGTCTGCTCTGTTTGACTGTGCGTGTAATCCGTCACGCTCGCGTCTGCTTACAGTGAATATTTCATGCCTGTATTGAGTTCCTCAAAGCTCTATTATTGGAGAATGTGTCTGTCTGATCCTGGCCAATGGCTCTAAACTAGTATTGTCATATTGACTTAACGACCTGCAGACAATTATACATTACTGTCTGAAATCCCATCTAAAGTGGCAGTAATTACAGGGCCAGAGGGACTCGACACGCATCAGATTGGGGATCAGAAAGAGCTTTTGTTTGAGAGCGCAGATTAAAAAGGGTGAAAAGGGGATCTTGAGGTTTTTACACGAACGGCTTTGCATAATTTAATTCAGCAGCTCTCTTTGGTCAAATGAACCATTTATGGTTGGATCTAGTGTGACTCTTCATTGCAGTAGTGTTTTACTTCGGGCTGTCAAGCGAGTAAAGTGTTTATGCAGTGTTTCTCAATTTTGGTTGAGGAATTACCTAAAAAGATTATTTAAAATCATTGTGTTACATGAGACATGCATGCATAAATAATAATAATAATAAAAAAAAAAAAATTAGTATTCATTTATGAAATATTGAAAATGAAATGATTTCAAAAATCTAATATTGAAAATGAAATTATTTTTTAAAATGATTCTCTAAATATACAACAAAAACCACCAGTAGGTGGCGGTGAGTCACTGTCTTAATGAGTGAGTCATTGAATCATTCATTCAGCCAGTTTGTTCAAAACGCTGATTCATTTAGAAATAAAGCAAGTGTCTTTCTTTATGAACAAGTCACTGAATCATTGTCTCACTCTATTTGTTTAAACAACTGAATCATTCAGAAACAAAGCAAGTGCTTGTCTTTATGAATGAGTCACTGAATCATTGACTCACTCAATTTGTTTAAACAAGTGATTCATTAAAAAACAAAGCAAGTGATTGTCTTAATGAACAAATCACTGAATCATTGGCTCACTTAATTCGTTTGGCTGATTCATTTAGAGACAAAGCAAGTGACTGTCTTTATGAACTAGTCACTAAATCAATGGGTTGATTTGTTCAAATGTCTGATTCGTTCAGAAACAAAGCTAGTGCCTTTTTTTCTCACAAATTAGTCAGTGAATCATTGTCCCACTGGATTCGTTTAAACAACTAATTTATTCAGAAACAAACCAAGTGACTGTCTTTTTGAGTGAGTCACTAATTAATTGGCTCACTTGATTCATTCAGCTGATTCATTCAGAAACAAAGCAAGTGCCTGTCTTTATGAACGAGTCACTGAATCATTGTCTCAATCGATTCATTTAAACAACTGATTTATTTAGAAACAAACCAAGTGACTGTCTTTTTGAGTGAGTCACTGAATCATTGGCTCACTTGATTCATTCAGCTGATTCATTCAGAAACAAAGCAAGTACCTATTTGTGTCACTGAATCATTGTCTCAATCGATTCATTTAAACAACTGATTCATTCAAAAACAAACCAAGTGACTGTCTTTTTGAGTGAGTCACTGAATCATTGGCTCACTTGATTCATTCAGCTGATTCATTCAGAAACAAAGCAAGTGCCTGTCTTTATGAATGATTTACTGAATCATTGGATCAATCGATTCATTTAAAGAACTGATTCATTCAGAAACAAAGCAAGTGCCTGTCTTTTGAGTGGTCACTGAATCATTGTCTTACTTGGATTCATTCGAATGGCTGATTCATTCTCAAACAAAGCAAGTGACTGTCTTTTGAGTGAGTCACTGAATCATTATCTGGCTTTGTGAGTCACTGGAATCAGTTGGCTCACTTGATTCATTCAGCTGATTCATTCAGAAACAAAGCAAGTGCCTGTCTTTATGAATGAGTCACTGAATCATTGGATCAATCGATTCATTTAAACAACTGATTCATTCAGAAACAAACCAAGTGACTGTCTTTTTGAGTGAGTCACTGAATCATTGTCTGGCTTTGTGAGTCACTGGAATCAGTTGGGTCACTTGATTCATTCAGCTGATTCATTCAGAAACAAAGCAAGTGCCTGTCTTTATGAATGAGTCACTGAATCATTGTCTCAATTGATTCATTTAAACAACTGATTCATTCAGAAACAAACCAAGTGACTGTCTTTTTGAGTGAGTCACTGAATCATTGTCTTACTTGATTCATTCGAATGGCTGATTCATTCTCAAACAAAGCAAGTGACTGTCTTTTTGAGTGAGTCACTGAATCATTGTCTGGCTTTGTGAGTCACTGGAATCAGTTGGCTCACTTGATTCATTCAGCTGATTCATTCAGAAACAAAGCAAGTGCCTGTCTTTATGAATGAGTCACTGAATCATTGTCTTACTTGATTCATTCAGCTGATTCATTCTCAAACAAACCAAGTGCCTGTCTTTATGAATGAGTCACTGAATCATTGTCTCAATTGATTCATTTAAACAACTGATTCATTCAGAAACAAACCAAGTGACTGTTTTTGAGTGAGTCACTGAATCATTGTCTCAATTGATTCATTTAAACAACTGATTCATTCTCAAACAAACCAAGTGCCTGTCTTTATGAATGAGTCACTGAATCATTGGATCAATCGATTCATTTAAACAACTGATTCATTCAGAAACAAACCAAGTGACTGTCTTTTTGAGTGAGTCACTGAATCATTGTCTGGCTTTGTGAGTCACTGGAATCAGTTGGGTCACTTGATTCATTCAGCTGATTCATTCAGAAACAAAGCAAGTGCCTGTCTTTATGAATGAGTCACTGAATCATTGTCTCAATTGATTCATTTAAACAACTGATTCATTCAGAAACAAACCAAGTGACTGTCTTTTTGAGTGAGTCACTGAATCATTGTCTTACTTGATTCATTCGAATGGCTGATTCATTCTCAAACAAACCAAGTGACTGTCTTTTTTTAATGGGTCACTGAATCATTGGCTCACTCAATTTGTTCAAATGGCCTTATGAATGAGTCATTAAATTATTGATTCACCTGATCACGGTCAAAACTGTGGATTCATTCAGTAATGAATCACCGACAAAGCAGTGCCTTAAATGCCTTAATGATTTTAACACACCAAATAAACATGTTAAATCGACAGCTCTAGTTTTAACATCACGTATGTTTGCGCAGCCACGTGTTGGCGTGAGTAAAACTCTCAACACGTCTTTTTACCTAGAGATATGACGATCTAATCATCTGTAGTTTGTCATTGTGAGCCTTTAGGAATCAGAATGAGATAAACATGCCAAAAAATACGAGTAAATGTGCACGGATAGGCGGCTTAAAGCGAAAGTCCTGCGTTAAATCAAAGCCCTTCCACACTTTACACCTCTTTCTCTGTGGCTCTCGCTGGGGCTGCTCTCACAAATTGATGAAGCTCGTAAGTGTGCTACAAATCATAGCGCAGGAATCGCGGCGCGCTCATGTTTCTATGGAAACACCTCCAGCGCAGCTCCGAGGCGCAGAGGGAGAGATGTGATGGCCTGCATACGGTCACACACAAATCACAGGCATTACTCACCTCACGGGGTTTGACCGTAATAATAACCCACAGAAGAACAGAGCCATCACAGCCGTGCTGACGGACAGACTGTGCTGTGTGTTTGCCAGTGTAAATATAGGAGAATATACAACCCCAAAAGCACAATCACTTCACAGTACTTTAATGTGCATGTGTGTGTTTTACATTTTTCACAATTTTTTTCACAATTTTGTGATTTTCAATGTACCTGTGGTAAATATGTATAATATTTTATTTCAGCTGATGTTTCATCATCTGTATTGTCCATGAAATGATTTTAAGTAAACAGTAAAGTTTAAAATAGTTTAGATTGATAAATAAAATACAAAATTATTTAAAAAAAATCCATGTATTAAAATAATGTTTTATTTAATACGTTAATATGTAATGTCCCACATTTCAAAATAAATATATAATAAATAAAATCTATTGAAATATTAGATGCTTAAACTAAAAATCTTAAAAAAAAAAATAAATAAAAAAATAAATAAATAATAAAAAAAGTTATCTTGGTAACTAGCTGAATGAAATTAATAATAAATAAAGAAATTAAAGCTAAAAATATAAGAGTACAGTAAATAGTAAAACTAATAGAGATGAAAGCACATAAACACATAAATAAATAGAAAATGAACTCTTGAAAATCATGCTTTTTCTGTAGTAAATATGTATAATATTTTAAATGTTATTATTAAATGAATAATGAAATTAAGAATAAATTAATAAATTTAAAGCTAAAAATATAAGAATATAGTAAAGAGTAACACTAATAGAGACAAAAGCACATAAAACACATAAATAAATTGAAAGTTTACTCTTGCATCAGTTAGTTAGTTAAACTTTTCATCAGATATAATTTTCAAGAGTTTTGTTTTGTTTTTCTGTCCAGTAATCACAAACTCTGATTCCAAATTCTGTGAAAGTCATACATTTTCTTTAGTAAATATGTATAATATTTCTGAAAAATGTTTTATCATCTGTATATGAATATATTATCCATGAAATGATTTCAAGTAAATAGTAAAGTTTACAAAATCCTACCTGTAAAGTGTTAAATATTTTCAAATTGTTATAAAATAATAAATTTAAATAATGTTTTATTTAATATGTTAATATATAATATAGTACATTTTTAATAAATAAAGAATAAAGCATAAAATCTAAATATTAGATAAAAAAGCTTAATTAAAAAAACTCGCTGAATAAAGTTAACTAGTTGAATAAAGTTTAAGTTCTAAAAATAATGAAAACAAAACAAATAAACGATTTTACACTTAAAAAAATTGGTTAGTAATAGCTTTTTACATTTTGTCAATATAATTTTCAAGAGTTTTGATTTTTCTTTCTATCCAGTAATCACAAACTGAAAGTTTTATTTATATTGAATTCAATATTTACATTCCAATGTATTTTAAATTCCAAAGAATACTGTGGAGTAACTGTTGTGCTACTTCCAAAAAAAAAAAAAAAAAACTAAATCTTTTCTGCAGAACAGAGCGGAAACATCCTGTCAGATTCACCGTTTGTTTATGAGTGAATAATCTGAATAATCATCAGTCGCCGCCTGCAGTGTCATCAATGAAAACATGTTTTCTCTGTGTTTCCTCTGGGGAATCGATGTTTCCGTATCGTGTCGTTCTGTCTTTGGCCTGTAGTTGTTTGTTTGCGCTCTTGTTTATCGGTTTATCATCACACACAGAAAACAGATGGCATATTCTCCGCTGAAACGCCGCTTCCAGCCTCATCCCTTCAGCGTCCTGAGGTTTTTTCTCCTCTAGTCTAGTTTTGAATTATTCATAATAAGGGCTGAAACAGATGAAAAGACGTTCAGGACAAGTGCTCGAAAGATTGTAAAATCTGAATGTGTTCAAAAACATTACATTTTACACAAAAGAAAGTGTCTACAATAATTAGATGCCTATATATTGTTATTGATAACTAATATACTGTAAAATTAAAAAAAAAAGTAATTTTCTGTAATTGAAATAAAAGTAATAGTAAGTAGCATATAAATATAAGATATATGAAGGGCCAAATTACTCAAAATTAAATCATTAAATAAATATTGAAATATATAAATAAATCATTAAACAAATAATTTAATTATTGAAAGCATAAATAAATGTATAAATATTTATTTATTTAAGTATTAACTAATTAATTAACTTTATTTATTTATCAATTTATCAATTTATTTATTTATTTATTTGTGCATTTGTTTATTTATAAATAAATAAATAAAAATAATTATATAAATTGTTGTATATATATATATATATATATAATATATATTATAATAATAATATTATATATATATATATATATATATATATATATTATAATATAAAATAATATTTTTTATATATATATATATATATATATATATTATAATATAAAAATAGTATTATATATATATATATATATCAAATTATTATAAACATAAATAAAAATTGAAAGTTAGTGACGTGCCAACAGCCGCAAACCTCAAAATGAAATGTGGAGGCAATAAATGAATATTTAAATAAATAAATGTATAAATATTTAATAAATAAATGCAATAATTAATTAATTAATTAACTAAAATATTTAGACGTTTATTTATGTTTTCAATAATTAAATTATGCATATAACGATTTATTTATATATTTCAGAATTTTTTTAATTATTTAATTTTGAGTAATTTAGCCCTCCATAGAAAAACCTATCCATTTTAAATGATAAAAACATTTTACAACAACTAAAACAATTACAATTTTACTACATATTCACATAGTAAACAGCTATTTTAAAAAGTAATAACTTTTCACGATATTGTTATTTCTTTCTATATTTTTAATTAAATAAATTAGTTTTCTTTATACATTTTTTATATTTTATGACTCATTTAGAGACATAATAAACGTATCAAATATGATACAAAAATCATAAAAAATTAAAAACAAAATCAGACATATAATAAAATACATAATGTAATATTCACTTTTTGTGAAAAACAAATGTTTTCGTTTGATTTGTGTTTTCAATTAAAGTGCTCGATGAGATTGAAAATAGAAAGAAATGCTTATCAAAACTTTACATTTTACACACAAGAAAGTGTAAGAAAAGCTCTGCAGTTCATTACAAAATCATCAGATGTCTGTATCTACATTAATAATTAGATGCCTATTTATATTGTTATTGATAACTAATATAAAATTTAAAAAATCTTTTTCTGTAATTGAAATATAAGACGAAAAACTTGATGGTAAAATTATAAAAAACATTTTAAATAGTAAAACTGTATATAAATAAAAAATAAAAAATAATGTAAAATATAAAAATAACCAAAACAAAACAAAATTAAATATAAGTATTATATGAAAAAATGTAAATAAAAAATGTAATTAAAAATTAAAAATGTTGCCTTGATAACTACCTGAAATAAATAAGTTGAAGTGGTAAAATTTGTAATATTAAAACCTACATAAATGAAAGCACAATAGAAGTAGGACCTTTAATTATTTTTCAGTAGCAAGACAAGAGTTTCCATAAAAGTGCTTGATGAGATTGTAAAATCTGCTTTATTTAGAGCAGCATGTTTCTTTAACGTTTTTAAGGACAGAGTAGCATGCAGACATAGTACGGAGGAATTCACTCATGTGAAGTGCACCTGCTGTTAGCGCTGCTCATTTGCAGGCACGAGTTGTTTTAGCTCCTGATTCGCTAATGGAATTATGCAAATCAGGCAACGAGACCATCAAAAGCTGCGCTGAACGCTGTTCCCTCGCAGGCCGTTCTGAGAGCAGGATCTGATCCAGCGTCACTGAGATCCAGACACCTGCGTCGGCTCTTTAACATGCACAGAGTGTGTGAGTGTGGAGAGACGCCCGCTTAGAAAACGCCGCTCCATCATTTCTTCATCATCTGATCAATTATCAATACAAGATCAAAATCAAATGCTGCTTTGTGCAGCAAAAGTGAAATGCGATTATTCTTATTGCAGTGTGTGTCAGGGTTGCAAAATGTGCCATTTTAAAAATCAGAAAAAAGAAAGAAAGAAAGAAAAAAATCATGTATTAAAATAATATTTTTATGTATTTATTTATTTAATAATATTAATTTTATATTTTTTTATATTAGTAAATAACGCTCCATGTTTAAAAAAAGAAAGAAATAATAAAATACAAATATAAAATTAAACACTTAAATATTAAAAAATGCTGCTTTAGTAACTTAAGTTGAAGTACTAAAATTACTAAAACTGAAATAAAAATAAATTACAGCTAAATAAAAATATATAGAAAATTTAATAAAAGGTACACAAATAACAGAATGAATAAAACCTAAACTGAAATGAAAAAGAAAGAGAAATTCATGTATTAAAATAATATTTTTTATTTAATACTTTAATAAATATGAATAAATAATATGAATTTTATATTTGTTATAGTAGCAAATAGCACTCCATAATAAATAAAATATAAATAATAAATTAAAAACTTAAACATTAAGACATGCTGCTTTAGTAACTTTCTGAAATGATTCATGATTATTTATTTAATAATATTAATTTTATATTTTTTATATTAGTAAATAACGCTCCATGTTTAAAAAAAGAAAGAAATAATAAAATACAAATATAAAATTAAACACTTAAATATTAAAAAATGCTGCTTTAGTAACTTAAGTTGAAGTACTAAAATTACTAAAACTGAAATTACAGCTAAATAGACATATATAGAAAATGTAAAAAAAGGTACACAAATAACAGAATAAATGAAACAAACTAAAATTTAAAAGAAAGAAAGAAATTCATGTATTAAAATATTATTTTTTTAATACTTTAATAAATATGAATCAATAATATTAATTTTATTTATAATTTTATTTTATAATTTTGAAATAATAAATAAAATATAAATATTACATTAAAAACGTAAACATTCAAAAAATGCTGCTTTAGTAACTTGCTGAAATAAATTAAAGTACTAATAAATAAAACTCTAAAATTAAAAAGAAAGAAATTCATGTATTAAAATAATATTTTTTATTTAATACTTTAATAAATATGAATAAATAATATATCTTTTTTATATTAGTAAATAACACTCCATGTTTAAAAAAAATAAATAAAATATAAATATTAAATTAAAATCTTAAACATTAAAAAAATGCTGCTTTAGTAACTTACTGAAATAAGTTAAAGTACTAAAATTACTAAAACTAAAATAAAAATAAATTACAGCTAAATAGAAATATATAGAACATTTAAGAACAAGTACACAAATAACAGAATGAAAAAAACTGTAAAATTAAAAAGGAAAGAAGTTTGGTTGGTTAGTTAAACTTTCCGTCAGTGTAATTTCCATAAGTGTTAATTTGTATCCACGTGTATCACAAACAACTAAAAAAATCACATGGAAATTCAGTTGTTACAAAATGTCAAATAACTGCAGATACAAATCAAGTGATACTTTTCCCACCAAAATGCAGTTATTCGTATTTGAATTTTGTACATGTAAACACATCGAAACTTTCTTTAAAGCGTGAATGTTTTGAATGCACATGTTGATTTTTGGGTCTTGAGGATCTGACGGTGGTGTTTTGCAGGTCTGGACACCACGAAGGATCCGTGTCAGAAGGTGAAGTGCAGTCGTCATAAGGTGTGTGTGGCTCAGGGATATCAGAGAGCCATGTGTGTAAACCGCAGGAAACTCCAGCACAGGTCAGTCATACTGTCAACATTTTTTGTTTTTTTTTTGAAAAGTTTATTGTACCATTAGACTTAAATTTCTTTTAAATTAATTTATTTTACAATTTTACTACATATTCACATAGAAAATTCATATTTTAATATTTTTGTTTTCTAATTAAATAAATGCAGCCTTGGTGAAAAAAAGAGACTTCTTTGAAAAATATTACAAATCTTACTGAACCCAAACTTTTGAACAGCAGTGTATGTGTACATAAAAAAAAACCCTTTACCTTTTTACCTTTTACCTAAATTTATTACATTTGTTTATTATTATTTTTAATATATTTATTTATTATTTATTATATATAAAAATAATTAATTTTATTATATAAATAAAGTAAATCTATAATAAATAACTAAATAAATTAATTTTATTTTAGCTAAAAAGATCAAATGTTTTAATTAACATAAAATTATGCTGTAAGAAAATGGTATTTTAATTAAATAAAAAAAGTATGTTCAAAACAAATTTGTAAATTGTAAATCTATACTAATCAACTAAATGAATTATAATCAGAATATATAATAATCAACTGAAATGAACCGTTATGACTGGTTTTGTGGTCCAGGGTTTTTTATAATGAGTGAGAAGTATTAATGTTAAAGGTTTACCTTTTACCTGAATTTATTAAATTTATTTATTATTATTTTTTTATATATATATTTATTATTTATTATATATAAAAATAATATATTTTATTTTATTTTATTTTATTATATAAATAAAATAAAGTAAATCTATAATAAATAACTAAATAAATAATTTTTTTTTTAGCTAAAAAGATCAGATGTTTGTACAACTAATACAGTTATTTTAATGGTATTTTAATTTAATCAAAAAAACTGTTCAAAACAAATTTGTAAATTGTAAATCTATACTAATCATCTAAATTAATTATAATCATAATATATAATAATCAACTGAAATTAACCCTTATGACTGGTTTTATATATAAATAACTAAATAAATAAATTAATTATTGTAGCTAAAAAGATAAAATGTTTGTATAACACATACAACAAAAATAAAGTTATGCTGTAAGAAAAATGATTTTTTAATTAAAAATTATTATTTTAATTAACTAAAAAACCCCAAAAGTTTTAGAAGTTCAAAAGTATGTATAATTGTATGTTTAACACAAATTATAATTAAATCATAGTGTGATTTTAAAATGTATTGAATCCAATTATAGTCATTTTAACCCTGAACATAATGACTGTAAGCAGAATTTCAACATAACACAAGAGATGTCAGTTCAGTTGAGATTATAAGATTTAATGTTCCAGTCGTGTGTTGAAGCTTTATCGCTACAGATATTAAAATGATGTATTTTTGAATGAACATCTATTTAAACAGAAGTGCTTCGGTGTTCAGTGTTAATGGTTTGTGTCTGTTTCGGTCTCCGTTCATTTGCTCCTGACTGATATTAAACACAGAACAGCACAGTTTATGAACCACCGAACGTTTATCGTTGATGTGTGTGACGTCCAGCGTTTATGTGGACCGCAGAGCTTTAGTGTAATCGGCAAAAACTAATGAGTCAGAACATTGTAAGCCGGCGTGTTCATATCTGCTGAAACCATCGCTCGTCTCTGAGTCTGTGTGTGTGATGGTGTTATTATCTGTGTGTGTGTGTGTGTGTGATGGTTTTTATTCTGTCAGTGTCGTCTGATGGTCCAGGAGCTTTTACTTTCACTGTTCCTCATTGATCTTCACAAGCCTCCAAAACATCTCACATCTTTTGAGGGACGTTTATTTGTTCGTCTCTCAGTCATCATTGGATTGCATTGTGTTATATGTTTGGATCATTTCAGTCTCATCTTACAAACACATTTTACTGGAGATACTAATATTTAGATCATTTTATGTATCTGCTGTACTGTTACTTACTGTAAGTTCTCATTGATTTACACCACAAGCATCAAAATTTCATCATATAAGTATCTGCATCTGCTGATATTCATGTTTTTGCACATTTCGAGTCTCTGAATAAAACTGAGCTGTTTTTTCCTTCATATTCTCACTGTATCAGAATATATGAACCATGAAAACCTGAGCTATAAAATATGGTAGTTCAAAAAAAAGAAAAGAAATGGAATATAATTTAAAATAAATATATATATAAATTTACATATATTTTTATATATAATAAATCAATTTATTTTAGCTAAAAAATAAAATGTTTGTACAATGCATACAATTACAATAAAGTTATGCTGTAAGAAAATGGTATTTTAATTTAATATTAAAAAAAGAAAATTGAAAGTAAAAAACAAACAAACGTGAAATGTAAATTAAAATCTATATAAAATAAAAAAGTATGTGTGTATATATATATATATATATATATATGTATGTATATATGTTTATATGTATGTGTGTATATATATATATATATATATATATATTAATAAAATAAAGTAAATATGTGTGAAATATAAATTTAAATATGTATAAAAGAATAAGTAGTTTTATGTGTATGTATATAATTTTTAATTATATTTTTATTATTTTTATATATTTATTTATTATTTACGTATATATATATAAAATCTTTTATTATTTTTTATATATTTATTTATATATAAAACATAAAAAATATATAAATAAAGTAAATCTATGTGAAATCTAAATTAAAATAAAGATAAAATAATAAGAAATTATAATTGATATATTTTTAATTATATTTTTATATATTTATTATATATATATATATATATATATATAATAAATCAATTTATTTTAGCTAAAAAATAAAATGTTTGTACAATGCATACAATTACAATAAAGTTATGCTGTAAGAAAATGGTATTTTAATTTAAAATTAAAAAAATAAAATTGAAAGTAAAAGTAAAAAAACCAAACATGTGAAATGTAAATTAAAATCTATATAAAATAAAAAATGTGTGTATATATATATATATATATATATGTATATATGTATGTGTGTGTGTATATATATATATATATATATATATTAATAAAATAAAGTAAATATGTGTGAAATATAAATTTAAATATGTATAAAAGAATAAGTAGTTTTATGTGTATGTATATAATTTTTAATTATATTTTTATTATTTTTATATGTTTATCTATTATTTACATATATATATATATATAATCTTTTATTATTTTTTATATATTTATTTATATATAAAACCAAAAATATATAAATAAAATAAAGTAAATCTATGTGAAATCTAAATTAAAATAAAGATAAAATAATAAGAAATTAAAATTTATATATTTTTAATTATATTTTTATATATTTATAATATATATATATATATATCATAAATCAATTTATTTTAGCTAAAAAATAAAATGTTTGTACAATGCATACTATTACAATAAAGTTACGCTGTAAGAAAATGGTGTTTTAATTCGATCAAAAAATGAAAATTGAAACTAAAAAAACGTATGCAAACGCATATATGTGGACCTTTTTCTACATTTTGCCTAAAAATAGTTATTTTGTAAGAAAAGAGTATTTTAATTTAATTAAAAAAATAAAAGTGAAAGTAAGTGAAAGTTTTAAAATATATAATAAAGATAATAATATCAAAATCTATACAAATGTATGGGAAATTTAAATTAAAATAAACATATATAAAATAATAAGAAAATATATTTATTTAATTTATTTTATTATTATTATTTATATATATGTATGTATTTATTATTATTATTATTATATATAAAAATAATAAATAAAATGTATATATAAATAAAATAAAGTAAATATATAATAAATAGCTAAAAAAAATATAGAAATGTTTTTCTCCACACAAATTTTTAAATTTATAACAATCAACTAAATTAATTTTTTTTTTGCTCTTGGATGGATTTTATAAAATATGTACAGCACAAATTTAATAAAGTTAAAATAAAGTGTAATAAAGTTAAATGTAATAATTTTGTTAAAAAGGGAATTTTGTTTTAATGTAATAAAGAAAAGCAAAAAATACATAAATAAATAAATAAATAATAATATGTAAAATAATATGTTTAACCAAACACTCTTATTATGGATGATTGAGTTGTTATGACCAGCATTTTAAAGTAGAAACTGGCCGACTGAGTTACTTTTGTTGTGTTTGTTGTAGAATCAGACAGTCCGGACCGAAGCCTAATGCTAACAGCTGTAAACCCTGCTCAGCGACGCCCTCCACGCCTGTGTGCGGATCAGACGGACACAACTACGCCTCGCAGGTACACACACACACACACTGCGTCTGCGCTGCAGCGAGAACATCAAGGCTTGAGCTGGAACCAGATCAAATATTTATAAGGGTGACCGCAGGAAACAGCGATTGCTCATTGAGATAGAAGAGAGAGAGAGGGAGAGAGGAAGGGAGGGAGGTAATTTTCTGTCTCTTACACACAAGGTCAACAGTAGATGAATCAATAGAGTCACCAGGAGCCTCATTCATCACCCGCCTGCCGCCGTTCACACGCATGCGACCCGCAGCCGCCCACACGCTAACGTTCACACTGCGCCGCTGCACAGCCATCGATTTCTGAGGACGGAGCGTCGCAAGGGCGGCGCGGGTTCGTGAAGGTGACGCTCCATCACTGCGACTGCACTTGCAGGCACACTAGTCCGGACACTCCTCCTTTATTTGGATTATTTAGAGCAGGGATTCACGTAGTCTGTTTGTCAGCCGAACCCCTTTGAGGTCAACTATTATCTTGAAGTTAATATTTCATTGGTTTAACAACACATTCACTGGTTCACAGTTCTCTGATGACATACAGGTAAACAAAGCAAATTAGAGTTGGTTTTATTTAGAGTTACTTATTTTTATGTTTTTTACTTGCAGTTCGGTTCTTTTTTCCATTTATATTTAGTCTACTTTTTCATAATATTTATTTATTTTATAATATATATTTTTTTCAGAATATATGTTTATTTATTTCTTGTTATTTAAATACTTATTTTTAAATATTAATTTTGTTATTTATTATATTTATATTTTATGTTATATTTTTCATAAAGTTTACTTTAAAATTTTCAATTAAAAAAATATTTTATTTAAAATAAATTTTAAATATGTGTTTTTATTTTCTCAATTTATTTTAAATATAGATTTTTTTATGTATTTATAAATATTTATTTGTAGTTTATTTTAAATACTTATTTTTAAAATATTAATTTTCAATTCATTTTTTTTAAATTAGTTTTTTTTATAATAATTTATTTTTTATCAAATTTACTTTTAAAATATTTGTTGTTTTTAATATATTTGTTAATTTTTTTAATTGTTAATTATTTTTTAAGTGAATTTATTTATTTTAAATAGTATTTTTATTCTCAGTTAGTTTTTTAATATTGTTTTTTATTTATTTATAAATATTTATTTATAGTTTATTTTAAATGCTTATTTTTAAATACTCATTTTCAATTCATTTTTAAATATTTATTTTGTTTTTTCTTTATAATTATTTATTTAATATTTTATAAAAATTTACTTTAAAATATTTTTAGTTTGTTTTTTTTAGAAAATGTTTTATTAATTTTTTTAAAATATTTTGAATATGTTTTTATTTTCTCAATTTATTTTTTAATATTGTTCTTTTATTTATAAATATTTATTTCTAGTTTATTTTAAATGCTAATTTTTAAATATTCATTTTCAAATATTTATTTTGTTTTTATTTATAATAATTAATTTAATATTTTATTTAAAATACTTTTTATTTTATTTAAATAAAATTTACTTTAAAATATTTGATCAGTTTTTTAAAAAAATATATATTTTATTTTATTTTAAGTTTATTTTTAAATATGTATTTTTATTTTCTCAATTTATTTTTAAATATTGTTTTTATTTATTTATAAATATGTATTTCTAGTTTATTTTAAATGATTATTTTAAAGTATTCATTTCCAATTCTTTCCAATATTTATTTTGTCTTTATTTATAGTAATTTATTACATTTATTTTTTAAATATGTATTTTTATTTTCTCAATTTATTTTTTAATATTGTTTTTATTTATTTATAAATATTTATTTCTAGTTTATTTAAAATAGTTATTTTAAAGTATTCATATTTATTTTGTCTTTATTTATAGTAATTTATTCAAATTTTAAAAAATGTACTTTAAAATATATATTTTTATTTTTTATTTAATTTTTAAATGTATTTTTAAATACGTATTTTTATTTTCTTTTTTATGTATCTATAAATATTTATTTCCAATTTATTTACAATATTTTTATTTTTCAATTTTTAAATATTTAAACATTTATATGTTTTAATTTTTAATTTTAACACTGAACATGATACAAAAGTGATGATGCTTTTCCTTTACTATCTGGTGCAACTCAGTCTTTATGACCAGAAGGTTTTTAACAACATGAATGCAATCAAGTGTGTCTAAATGTTTGATTAGCGGCTCTTTCCTCATCCACAAAACATCTTACACATCCAACAAACACTCATTTTCAATTCTGAATAGTGAAAAATCTTCAGCCATTTAATTCTGCGTAATTATGTATGTGAGTGTTGCTTTGAGACATGAGCACACTGCGCTTCTCTCATATGAAGCTCTCTCTCTCTCTCTCTCTCTCATTGTGTGTGTGTGTGTGTGTGTGATCAGTGCAAGCTGGAGCAGCAGGCGTGTTTGTCGGGGAAGGATCTGTCCGTTCTGTGCTCTGGTTCATGTCCTTGTATCAGCGCTGGACTTCCTAAAACAGAACCCAAGATCAAGACGAATCCAGAGACGTCACCCGAACCCAAACCAGGTCGGCACACGAGCATTAACCGCATCAGCTCACGCCGTAAATGTGCAAAATGATGTTTGGTGTCACAGCGAGTTCAGACATTCATGTTTTATGAAGCCTAGTTAGTTGAAATTTTAATGCATTTGAGTGAGTTTATTGTTTCTGTGCATTATTAATCTGCTGGCAGAAGTTAAAGAGACCTCGTTCACCCGTAAGAATCCCGTCATTATTTACTGGATCTCGTGGTGTTTCTGTCTCTCCAGAGGCCTGTACCGGTCAGGATTTGGCAGATTTGGGCGACAGACTCCGAGACTGGTTTCAGCTTCTACATGGAAATGCTAAACAGAACAACTCTGGAAGACAAAGCACAGCGTCAGGTGAAAACACACAGTTTACTGCACTGGTTACTGTAAAGAAGTCTCTTCTACTCACCAAAGCTGCGTTTTTAAATGAGAAAATACTGTGAAAATTGTGAAATATTATTACATTTTAAAAAAGCTGTTTTCTATGTGAATACATGTTAAAATGTAATTTATTTCTGTGATTAAAGCTGAATTTTCAGCATCATTACTCCAGTCTTCAGTGTCACATGAGCCTTCAGAAATCAATATTCTAATATTCTAATTTGTTTTAAAATATTTTTTTATTTCATTTTTTTATTTTTAATTTATTTTTAAATATTCATTTTCATTTTCTCAATTTATTTTTAAATATTTATTTTTTTTTATAAATATTTATTTCTAGTTTACTTATTTTGAAATATTTATTTTGTTTTTATTTTTAGTACTTTATTTACATTTTTATAAAATGTATTTAAATTTTTTTTGAATGTATTTTTAAATATAGATTTTTATTTTCTTTCTTCTTTACAAAGAAAAAAAAAATCTAAAATTAGTTCTGAAAAAGAAAAGCATCGTCACATTTGTATCACGTTCCGTTAAAATTACAAATTAATAAATATACATTTTTAAATATTTTACAATTCAAAATAAATATTTTAAAATATTTTAAATAAATTAAAAAAAAAAAATTTGTGACTTTATAAAAAAAACTGATTTTATATTTTTTAGAACTCGTAGATGAATAGAACTTTCGAAAGAACAGCATTTATTTGAAATTTGAAATTTGAATTTGAATATTTGAAAAGTCTTTTCTAACATTATAAATGTCTTTACTGTCACTTTTGGTCAATTTAATTTCCTTTAAATTTAAAAATCAGTGATTCTAAACTCTCATAATGCGTACTGTTACACATATTATTTTTTAAATTGTTAGATTTAAATTGTTAGATTATTAGACTATCACTGATAATGGTCATTTTCTTCTTCGTCAGTGTTTGACCGGGGGCTCGTGGCCGGCTGTAAGGACTCCATCGGCTGGATGTTCTCAAAGCTGGACACCAGTAATGATCTGTTCCTGGATCAGTCAGAATTGGCCGCCATAAACCTGGAGAAGTACGAAGTGTGCATCAGGCCCTTCTTCAACTCGTGTGACTCCTACCGTGACGGAAAGGTTTCCACGGCAGAATGGTGCCTGTGCTTCTGGAGAGAGAGTGAGTCTGTCGTCATTCACTGTCACATTTTGTCCAATAAAAGAGTTTCTTGGTGCTTTGATTTAAAAAAAAAAAGGTTCATTGGAAACAAAAGCTTTTTTCAAAAAAATATATATTATTATTTTTTTATTAATAAAGAGCCAAACAATGTTTAATTTAATTTTAAATTTAATTTAATTTAAAATGTAATTTAAAATTTAATGTAATTTAATTTAGCTTAATTTAAGCTTTAAAATTTAAGTTAATTTATTTTAGTTTTGTTCTTAGTCAGCTTTTTTAATTAACTTTTCTTCTTTTTTTTTTAAAATCAATAATTGGCTGATTTTTCATCTTTTATTCATGTGTTTTTTTTCCAGAACCTCCATGTTTGGCTGAAATCGAGAGGATCCAGATACAGGAGGCGTCTAAGAGGAAACCAGGTAAAAACACACAAACAAACTAGAAAATGGTTAAAGCTGAAGACATTTGTGATTAGGAAGGAAGGATATAATACACAATATGTGTTCAATGGAAAGACTCTCTATTTCTTTACATGGAATAAATGCACTGAATACATCAATCATTACAATCAGACTTTTATTGAATTAGAAAAAGTGCTTATTGAATGAAAAAAAGGATGCAATGTATTTTTTTATGTGTTACAGGGAATTTGTGGATTACATTGTATATAGGTGATGACATAAATACATTCATACAAAAATAAATCAATAAATAAAATGTAAAACATTTAAGAAATAAATAAATAAATAAATAAATATTTAAAATGCAAAAATAAATAAATCTTTCAATAAATTAATATATATTAAAAGTGCATAAATAAATAAATATTTCAATAAATAAATATATATTAAAAGTGCATAAATAAATAAATAAATATATAGATAAATATTTAAAATGCATAAATAAATATTTCACTAAATAAATGAATAAATAAATAAATATGTAAAATGCATAAATAAATAAATATTTCAGTAAATAAATATATATTAAAAGTGCATAAATAAATAAAAAAAAACAATAAATAAATATTTAAAATGCATAAATAAATATTTCAATAAATAAATAAATAAATAAATATGTAAAGTGCATAAATAAATAAATAAATATTTCAATAAATAAATATGTAAAATGCATAAATAAATAAATATTTCAATAAATAAATATATATTAAAAGTGCATAAATAAATAAATAAATATATGAAATGCATAAATAAATAAATATTTCAATAAATAAATATATATTAAAAGTGCATAAATAAATAAATATTTCAGTAAATAAATATATATTAAAAGTGCATAAATAAATAAATAAATATTTCAATAAATACATATTTAAAATGCATAAATAAATATTTCAATAAATAAATGAATAAATAAATAAATAAATATGTAAACTGCATAAATAAATATTTCAATAAATAAAGGCATAAATAAATAAATATTTATACATTTATTTATGCTTTCAATAATTAAATGATGCATTTAACGATTTATTTATATATTTCAACATTTATTTAATTATTTAATTTTGAGTAATTTGGCCTTCCATAAGAGTTAGGCGATAGAAAATATCATTAGTTAGAAAATTAATGGAAGTCTATGCAATGTCCTCAGAGAGAGAGTGAAATAAAGTTGTCCGTGTGGTTGCAGGCATGTTCATCCCCAGCTGCGATGAGGACGGCTACTACCGTAAGCAGCAGTGCGATCACATCCGCGGCGAGTGCTGGTGCGTCGACCCTCACGGAGCCGAGGCCACGGGGTCACGTATCCACGGAAACCCCGACTGCGGTGAGTGACAGCCGCCGCTCTGCGGCTTTGGCGTCTTCTTGTGACGTGGAGCGTGCGCCGATTAAAACGCGTCTGTGTGTCGTAGACGAGCTGCTCAGCTCCGGAGATTTCAGCAGCGGCGTGGGCTGGGAGGACGAGGAGGAGAAAGACGCCGACGAGAACGCAGAGGAAGAGGAGGAGGAGGCCGAGCCGGGAGAGAGCGACGACGGCGGATACATCTGGTAAAACACCTTTGACGTCCGTCATCCGGCGCACAGAACAAACCACCTGATTTACAGTACTATCGCTTCCTGAAACATTCAACCAGCGTTTGAGTTTGCATTTCAGTGTTTTTTAATTTTAACGGATGCAAGATTCAGATGCAAGAAAGACTCAAACTCTGCAACCCGGGAGACACGAAAACCTGGAGTTTGATGCGTCATCATCATTAACGCTGATTTATGCAACCGAACTTGTTGGATGTGGTTTATAAACCTCTGGAGATCAGGTTTACACTCACTGTACAGACGTTCATTCGTGTGAATGTGAATATAATCATGAGTTTCAGCTTCTGTCTCTGTGAAAACAACACATCTGCTCCGACACGCTAAAGATGAGATAAATTAGATGAATTTATAAAGCACACTCCCTAAAGTAAGGCTCAGACACGACGTATATATGACGTTTGCTCTCTGGAGCGGCTAAAATACTCTCAAAATTCACCAAAAAATGTTTATTGAATTGTTGAAATTGGATTTTGTGAATATGAATAAGGTTATGAGTTGATCAATTGTTGTTTGTAAATATATCAACCTCTTTGTGAACTAGCTTGTATTTATTTATATATGTATAATTTATAAGTAATGTATTAATAGGTGTGTATTTATTCTGAATATAGAGTTTTGAACACAAATTGACAAACTCATAACCTCTTAAATATTCATAAAATATGATTTGGAAACGCAAAACCTGCTTTATACAAATATGTTTGTGTATTTCTGAAGGATTCTGCGTAAACTTATGAACTGGCCGATGTTTAATTTTATTACAAGTTGTAAGTATACATTTATAATTTATAAGTAATGTATTTATTATAAATATATATTTGCAAACAGAAATTGACACATTAAAATATATTAAAATATATATATATATATATTTTTTTTTTAAATATATATATTTTAATATATTTTAATGTGTCAATTTCTATATATATAGTTTAATAGCAAAAACAGATAACAGTTTTTTTTATTTTTCAAAAATCCTGTTTTTTATTATATTACCATGTTTTTATTGTTTTATTTTATTGTGTTAGTAAACTGTATTTTTTTAAAGTTATTTTTACTTGATTAAAATAACCCAACTGCAGTTTGATTTACATTAAATGGAATACACAATGAAAAAAAATATTTTTTGAAAAATGTTTTAAAAAGTTATCTGTTTTTGCAAATAAACTTTATATAAAATATAATATAATATATATAAAATATAAAATATTCACAAAATATTATTTGCAAATGCAAAATTAACTTTCACAAACTGCAAAACCTAAATAAATAAATGCAGTACATGTTTGCATCTTTCTGAAAGTTTCTACATCAGTATAAATAATTTTTTGTGAATGTGAATTAGTGTATATTTAAATTTATTAAATATATATTTATAATTTATAAGTAATGTATCTATATCTGTATCTAAGTTTAAAGTATCTAAATATACATTTGCAAACAAAAATTGACAAACTCAAAACCTAATTTATATTCACAAGATTTTATTTGCAAATGCATTTTTTTTAGTATTTTTGTCTTTCTGAAAGTTTCCACATTTGAAGTTATTGTAAATATACATTTATAATTTATAAAATATTAATATTAATTAGTATAAATATTTTAATCTCAGTCCTTTCTGATTAAATAAAGATTAAATAAAATATATAGATATAAATATATTATTGCTGTCAAGCAATTAATCGCTATTAATCACATCCAAAATAAAAGTTTTTGTTTACATAATGTATGTATGTGGTGTGTATATTTATTATTTATATATAAATATACACACATGCATGTGTATATTTAAGAAAAATGTTACATTTACATATTAAATATATTTATATATAATATAAATGATATGCATGTAAATACATGTAAATCTTTTCTAAATATATTCTGTGTGTGTGTGTCTGTATATATATATATATATAATAAATATACACAGTACACACACATATATTATGTAAACAAAAAATTATTGCAAAACTTGATTTGTATTTACAAAATATGATTTGCAAATCATATTCAAAATTCATTCACAGAAATTCAAAATCTAATCTTGTGTATTTCTGAAAGTTTCTACATGATCATATATTTTTGTGAATGTAATTAGTTTATACTTTTGTGAATCATATTTTGTAAATACATTAATTTTGAGACTATTTTAGCTCTATTTTGCTTTGCAGATCAAATAATTGCAAAAGAATCAATGTAGCAAACAGACAAATGACTGAAATGTAATGAACTGTACTACTATAATTCACAATGACTCACGACATGTTTCGCTTTCACACTCGTCTCTGAATCAGAACTGACTCCGGTTTGTTGAATGTCCAGTTTGACATGAATGTGTCTTTGATTGTTTATTGAGGCCTGTGTGGAAGGTCAAAGGTCATTTTTGCTAAAACAAAACCTGAGTTATTATGTAAATGTTCTCTTGGCTTTATTTTCCGTATTGCATGATAGTTCACAACAGAAAGCTCTTTTATCGGCTCTTTCTCTGTAAGACGGCATTGAAAGCGTGACGTGCGATGTTGAGATGGTGGCGCGACGTCGGCTCTAGATCTGTGAAATAAAATGTTGTAAATAATTGAAGCGTCTCTCTGATCCATGAGCAGCTGCGTGTTTGTGTGTAAGGATGTATTTGATGTTCTCTACATCTTAAGAAACTCCGGAGGAGAAATATCTCTCACGATGCGGCGCGTTCATTGACTGAGTTTGACAAAGCGTCTGAAAATCAATATCTGGCAGCGAAACTGAATTAATAAACAGCCTCAGAGTCACTGAAAACCGCTGTGATATCGGCACACGCTAAAATCAAAGAGCGCGTCTCATGGGAATATGTGAGAATCAGATCATTTATGTTCTTTAATATGTTGAGTGCAGTGCATTATGGGATACTGCATTCCAGCTGTTTCCTAAATGTAGAAGATCATCTGTGCGTGAAGTCATTTGCATACTATGCAACAGGGTTATTAGGTTCATTATTATAACTAAACATAAAAACAGAAAAAAACGTATTTATTTGAAATGCAATAAACTTAAACCCAAAAAAAAAAAAAAAAATATATATATATATAAATATTTAATTTAGTTGCGAAGACAACACTTCTAATTTTTTATTATGTACTACAAACTTAATAAAAACTAGATAGGCATGTTTTAAAAAAGGTAATAAATTACTATTATTAATCACTAAAATTACTTAAACTTTAACTAAATTTAAAATAAAAAATAATTTACATGATTAATAAAAACTATAAAAGATACTAAATAAAAATGACTAAAAACCTATAATGTTACTAACTTGAAAATTAAGATAAAAATAAAAATAAAAACATAATTTAAAAGTAATTTAAAATACAAATAAAAATAAGTTACTAAACTACTATTACTAAATAAAACTATATTAGTTACTAAATTAATTTAATACTACAGTTTTAACTAAAAAAAAAAAAACTAAATATAAATAAAAATGATAAAAGTTACTAAATTAACGAAAGGAAACAAACTGAGTCATTAAATTACTACAACTTTAAAATTAAAATGAAAAGATTCTAAAAATAAAAACTAATTTAGACGTTTAATAACTATAAAAACTATAAAAGGTACTAAATTAACATTACTAAAAAACTATAATGTTACTAAATAAATAAAACAGAATTACTTAATTACTACAGTGTTAAAATGAAGATAAAACCAAGTATAACAATAAACTCAAAATATTAATAAAAACTATATTTGTTACTAAATGAAAACTTACTACAAAATTTACTACAAAGCTTTAACTAAAATTAAAATAAAAACTAAGTAGAAAAATGAAAAGTAACTTCAAATATAAATAAAAATAGTTGCTAAATTACTGTTACTAAACAAAACTATATTAGTTACTAAATTAATAAAATCAATAAGTTACTAAATTACTACAACTTTAACTAAAAATAAAAACAAAATATAAACAAAAAATATATAATAGTTACTAAAATACTATTATGAAACCAACTGAGTGACTAAATTACTATAACTTAAAATAAAAACAAAGTATAAAACTAATTTAAATAATTAATAAAAACTATAAAAGGTTCTAAAATAACATTGCTAAAAACTATAATGTAACTAAATTAATAAAACTAAAAATTACTAAATTGCTGCAACTTTAAAAAAAGGATAAAAATAAAAACTAATTCAAAATATTAATATAAAAGACTTAGTACAAAATGTACAAAATTACTACAACTTTAAGTACAATTAAAATAAAAACAAAGTAGAACATTTTAAAGTAAATAAAAATAATAGTTACTAAATTACTATTACTAAATAAAACTATATTTAGTGGCTAAATTTATAAAAGCAATAAGTTACTAAATTACTACGACTTCAACTAAAAACAAAAACAAAGTAAAACAAAAACATTTAAATAATACTAATAACTTAGTTATTAATATTACTAAAAAAAACACGAATTCACTCATTTACTAACTTCAAAATTAAAATAAAAACAAAGTATAAAAATAAAAACAATTTCAAAATATTAATACATAATACTAAATTAAGACTGCACTGTATACATATATGTACTGTAGGAATAGTAGTGCACATTTTCAATTCATGCATTAGGCAAACACTTTTATCCAAAGCAACGTGTATTATTGTGAAGCTGTACATTTTATTCCATGCGTGCACATACACTTTATATTTTAGTTCATGCATTCCCTAGGAATCAAACCCATGACCTTGCCGTTGCTGTTTGAGCTACAGTACGGTAGTTTGTTGCAGCTGTTAAATTCTCTGGGTGAAAAGAGAAAAATCTGGCAAAAGAAACCAGAAGGCTTTCAGCATAATGCAGAGGTGACGCAAGTGTTTCAGACTCTCAAACATTCACATTTGCACTAATACAAATTCAGAGTGTTTTATTAACATCCAAGGCTCAAACACACATTTATAGCCAATGTGATCACACATAAAGACAGTCTCCAGTTAAACTGGTGTTTGTCATCACTGCTGCGTGTTTGTGCTCACGGTCACTGTTTTCACCAGATCTGATGATCACTGTCAGTGACTGAATGATCAGTGTGAATCTGGAAATCACTGCTGCCTCCTGCTGTTCTGCACTGGAACTGAAGGTTAAAACAGGTTAAAGGAATATTTCAGCCAATAATGACGCTGCTGTAATTTACTCACATTAACCCATATGACTGTTTTATATTCAATAAAACACAAAAAGGAAAAATCCACACACATTTTTCTATACAAAGAAAATTCAGAATTATAACAGTATTGCATATAAATTATTTGCCATAAATTCATCTCAGAATCCAGCTCTGAAATCTCACGCATTGGTGTGAATTACTGTTATGATGCATTTATCAACTAAAAACAAAGTATTAAAAATAAAAACTAATTTAAATGATTAAGACTATAAAAGGTACTAAATTAACATTGCTAAAAAACTATAATGTTACTAAATTAATAAAACTAAGAATTACTAAATTACTAGTAAAATTAAGTATAAAAATAAAAACTAATTCAAAACATTAATAAAAATAATAGTTACTAAAGTATTAACTATTACTAAATAAAACTATTTACTAAACTAAAACTAGTTACTAAATTAATAAAATCAGTAAGTTTAATGTTTAAGTTAAGTTTAACTTCATTTCTTGTTCTAGTTTTCATTGCATCCTGGTCCAGTTCACCTACAGCAGGTTATATATATATATATATATATATATATAATAAATCAATTTATTTTAGCTAAGAAGTAAAATGTTTGTACAATGCATACAGTTACAATAAAGTTATGCTGTAAGAAAATGGTATTTTAATTTAATAAAAAAAAGAAAATTGAAAGTAAAAGTAAAAAAAAAAAGTATGTGAAATGTAAATTAAAATCTATCTATCTATCTATCTATCTATCTATAAATATATATATATAGATTATATATACTCTATGTGAAATAAGTTAAAATAAATATATAAAAGAATAAGTAAGTTTATGTGTATATATATAATTTTTAATTATATTTTATTATTTTTATATATTTATCTATTATTTATATATGTGTGTGTGTGTGTGTGTGTATATATACATTTTTATTATTTTTTATATATTTATTTATATAGAAAACATAATAGAAGAAAATGTTCATAAAACATTATTTGCAAATGCAAAATTAACATTCACAAAATGCGAAACCTAATTCATAAATACACATTTGAATTGTTGTGAAAGTTGCTACAACAAACTTTTTTCTGTATCTGTATATGTATCGAGGTGTAATAATTCTAAATATAAATTTGTTTGCAAACACAAATCGACAAACTCAAAACCTAATTAATATTCACAAAATGGCAAAATTGACAAAAAAAAAGTATTTTTGCAATTCAGTAGATTGACTTTTTGTGATTGTGAATTAACCTACGTTTGAAGTTATTGTAGATATATATTTATAATTTATTAAAAAAAAATAATATTTCTGTATTAAAAATAAGAATTATTATAAATATTAATTATCAATATATTAAATGTATTTTAGATATAAATATATTAGAGCTAATAATCAAATCCAAAATAAGTTTTTGTTTACATAATGTATATATGTGGTGTGTATATTTATTATTTATATATAAATACAAACACATGCATGTGTATAAAGAAAACTTTTATTTATTTATGCATTTTAATTTAATTTTAGTGATGTTTGCACTAATCCTCAACCAGAGTACTGTATTATTAGTTTTAAAATTGATTACTAGCTTTCTGAATTTGAAAATAAATCAAAATATTAATTATCAATACATTAAATGCATTTAAGATATAAATATAAGTGCTGTCAAATGATTAAACGCTATTAATCACATCCAAAATAAACGTTTTTGTTTACATAATGTATGTGTGTGGTGTGTATATTATATATATATATATATATATACATGTATATGTGTGTGTGTGTGTATGTGCATATATATATATATATATATATATATATATACACACATGCATGCATGTGCATATTAAGAAAAATGTTATGATTTTTTTTTTATGTATTTAATTTGATTTTAGTGATTTTTGCACTTAACCCTCAACCAGAGTACTTTATTATTAGTTTTAAAATTGTTTACTAGCTTTCTAAATTAAAAAATCAGGATATTGAATAACAACAGCAGAAACGTTCAAAATACATATAGTTTATATTTGTTTACAGTCTGTTATGACCAATTCCTGTACACTCAAGTCAAGGCTATGAACAATAAAAACACATTTATACTCCATTATACAATATTTACAAATTTGCAAACGAAAAAGTCTCATGGCGTCTGTGCCGCAGGCGTTCTCGTATCAGACGAGTCCAAACTTCATCTGATGATCAACAAACGCCGACGGCATCCGACGACAGACACTATATGAACATTATCTACACAAACACTGTACAGTAGAAGATATATTACAACATACTGTAGTTTATAATGCAGAAAGATGCTAAATAAAACTACAACACTCAAGTTTAACAGTGCAATGTAAAAAATCCCAATCAAATGATTCAGAAGCTGCAGGAAGTGAAATGTTGTGTAAAAACGAATGGCTTGATTCCAGGGTTATTTTTTCCTCATTTCACACGTTCGCAATGACCTGCATGTGCGTCTGCGGTTAAAGCTGCAGCGTCTCAATTGCAATATGACTTTAACATGCAGAACAGATGGACTGATGGGACTAAAACGACTAAACCAATCAGTAAAATATCCACGAAAATACACTAAATGATCAAATCAACAGCTCTTATTTATGGATGCTTGTTTCTGCCACAGGATGCAAAAATAAAAATAGGGACTGTGAATTTTTCTCTCAGATTTTTCTAGCAGTTCTATGGTTTATTTTTTATAATTTAGACAGTTTTTTCTCACAATTCTGACTTTTTTCTTATTTGAATTACAGATTGTGAGGGGAAAAAACCAGAAGTGTGAGATAAAGATGCAGTTATCTTTTTTATTTTTTGAGATCTCACAATTCATACTTATTTTTTAGCATTTTATAATTCAGATGATAAACTAGAAATTGCGAAAAACATTTTTTTTTTGCAAAAAAAGAGTTGCCATTACCATTTTCTGTGGCAGAAACAATAAACAATTTGTATTTGTTTTCTAGCAATTCTGAGTTATTTTTATTTATCAAAAGATTTTTCTTGCAATTCTGACTTTTTCTTAGAATTATGAGAAGAGCGGCTCAAATTGTGAGATGTACAATTATTATTATGAGGGAAAAAGTGAATACGAACTTAGAATTCTGACTTTCTTTCTCACTATTTTTTTTTTTAATTGTGAATTTTTTAAATTGTGAGCGGGAAAAGTCAGGATAGCAATTCTGAGTTTATATTTTATAATTCAAATTATTTCTCTTGCAGTTCTGACATTTTCTTAGAATTATGAGAGAAGAGGTCCAAATTGTAAAATAAACAATTGCGAGATGCAAAATTATTATTATGAGAAAGTCAAAATTATGAGATATAAACTCTTTCTTTTGCACAATTCTGACAATTTATTTTTAAATTGAGGGTCAAAAAGAGTCAAATTGTGAGATATTGTATAAACACTTCTGAGAAGTCAGATTTGCAAGATATAAACTTTTTTAGAAGTCAAAACTGTGATGTGGAAAGTTGCAATTACCATTTTCTGTGGCAGAAAAAAAAAATTGTCAAAATAGTGACAAATTATGACTTTCTTGCAATTCTCAAGTGTGAGATAAAGTTGCAATGATCTTTTTTATTTATTTTTTATTCCATGGTGAAAAACAAAACAAAAAAACAGAATTGCGAGATCTCACAAGTCATAATTTTTCTTGCAATTCTTGAGTTTATGAAATTGTGAGATATAAACAGAATTATGACTGACTTTCTCATCAGTTCTGAATTTATATCTCACAATTCTGACTTTTTTCTTTAATTTGCAAGTTAAATTATGAGATATTGTATAAACTCAAACTTCTAAGAACTCAGATTTGAGAGACATAAACTCAAAATTGTGAGAATAAATGTCAAAACTGATGTGGAAAGTTGCAATGACCATTTTCTGTGGCAGAAACAAAAAAAAGAAATGCAAGATCTCACAATTCAAACTTTTTCCTTGTAATTCTGACAAAAAACTCAAAATTGCGACTTCAGAAACTCAGAATTGTGACTTTCTCACATTTTTGACTTTTTTTTTTTTAGAATTGTGAGAAAAAATCAGAAGTGTAAGATAAAGTTGAAATGATCTTTTTTTATTTTTTCATTCCATAGTGAAAAAAAATTGTGAGAATTGCAAGATCTCAAAATTCATACTTTTTTCTTGCAATTCAGAGAAAAAAAAAAAAATCAAAATTCAAGAATTACGGCTCTCTCACAATTCTTTAGGTTTTTTTCTTAAAACTGCAAATTGCAAAGAAAAATTATAAGAAATAAAAAAAACAATTGTAAATTGTAAATTAATTTTTGTGAGGAAAAAGTCAAAATTGTGAGAAAACTTTCTTGCCAGTTCTGGATTTACATCTTACAATTCTGACTCTTCTTTAATTTGCGAGTTTAGATTTGATAATTCAGATACAGATATATATATATATATTTTGCAATTCTGACTTTTTCTTAGGATTATGAAAAAAGGGAAAAAATAGAACTGCGAGATCTCGCGATTCACTTTTTTCTCGCTATTCTTGAGTTTTTCTTTTCTTAGAATTGCAAGAAAAGTCAAAATTGCGACTTCAGAAACTCATAGTTATGACTTTCTCGCAATTCTTACGTTTTTTTTTTTTTTTAAATCGCAAGAAAAAACTCAAAATTGCAAAATATAATCAAAATGATGAATTTCTTTCTCATCAGATCTCACAATTTTGACATTTTTCTTTAATTTGCGAGAAAAAAGTCTGAATTGTGAGATAAAGTCACAATTACCTTATTTTTTAAATTCTGTGTCAGAAACGGGCTTCCATACTTATTGCTGACAATCACAGAGCACAACTAAAATCAGGCCAGAACGAACGCAATCAGTCGATGTACTGCGAGAGCCACCGGAAACCTTCGCCGTAACCCTGCTTCTTCAAGACGCTGCACATGAAGACCTCCAGCGGCCGCACGTTCAGCTCCTTCAGTGAAGCGCTGCCCTGCAAACACAACACCAATCACTTTCAACTATATTAAACTAGACACAAACATGTTGCTTTGCTGAAAAGTGTATTTCGGCACTGACCTTCCCAGTGGTCTGTCCGTCCAGAGCAAACACCTCTCGCAGTCTCATCTCGCTCACGGCCTCCGGACGGTCGATCTTATTTCCTAAAACCAGCACGGGCACGCTGGAAATCGTCTCGTCTGACAGCAAAGCCTGAAAACACAGAAACTGACGTCAGAGAGAGAAACGTCTGCCTGTGATCGGCTGAAGGAACGCAGACTTACGTCCAGCTCCACTTTTGACTCTGCGAGACGCTCGTGATCCGCACAATCCACGAGGAAAACCACGCCGTTGACCGCAGGAAGGTAGTTCTTCCACACTCTCCGTGCTGCAAACGAAAAATAAATAAACATGAGGTGAGTAAATGATAAATACAAATTCTATTTTGGGTGAACTATTGCTTTCAATTTGTTGAATTAAACCCCATGACTGATGTTGAAATGGTAGTTCTGACCTTGTACGTGTCCACCCAGATCAAATGTAGTGAATGTCATTCCTGCGATGGTCAGCTCCTCTGACGCTGAGACAAAACACAGCCAAACCTGAGCACTGCCTGATGGGAATTATTCATCTCACAGCTCTATTGTGTTTTAATTGTAGTAATTGAGTCTTACTGGGGTGTAATGTGGGCACATGTTGTCCTAGTCTGTCGTCTTTGAGCATGTGCAGTAGAGTCGTCTTCCCGGCATTATCCAGCCCAAGAAAAACCAGCTTTCCAGACTTCTTATACAAACCTGCACAAAACGTTAAGTAAAAAAAAAAATTATTTTATTTTCCAAATACTTTCATTGATCAAGCATGCATTAAATTGATCAAAAGTGACAGTAAAGATATTTGTAATGTTACAAAGTACTTCTATTTCAAATAAATGCTTTCTTTTGAGCTTTCTATTCATCTGTAAATCCTGAAAAATAAGACGCATCACAGTTTCCACACAAATACTGTGCAGCACAACTGTTTTCAACATTGATAATAGCAGAAATGTTTGATCAAAGCAGGAAATCGGCATATTCGAATGATTTCTGAAGGATCATGTGACACTGAAGACGAATAATGATGCTGAAAATTCAGCTGCGCATCACAAAAATATATTACAGTTTAACAGATATTCACATAGACAACGACTATTTTTAATTATAAAAATATTTCAGATTTTTTACGGTAGTTTTAATCAAATAAATGCAGCCTTGGTGAGCAGAAGAGGCGTCAAAAACATTAAAACATTTTACCAGACCCAAACCTGAACACGCAGTCAAGAGTCTAGCTATCTTCTCATTCTTTATTCTGATTATTTTCCATGTTGGAGTAATATTTGAGTGATTAAAGCTCAGAAATCAGTCAAATGTTTGTGACTGCAGCAGGTGTTTTTAATCTGAACTCACCTAAAAACTGCAGCACTCCACTGAAGCCTCTGTAGATCCAGTCGAATATAAATGACATTGCAGATGTTTCCTTAAAAAAAAAAAAAAAAGATTATTACTTTAAACATCTATTTTAAAAAAAGCTATTTAATCAGGCGGATAACTTAAAGACTGTACATTAATATTAATCTTCTGTAAATATATGCAGAATAAACAGACACACCACGTGTTTTTAGACATGTAATTAGGTAATACTATAACATTTTCTAAAACATTGATATTTAGGGCGCTGTATTATAATATCAATCAATGTGCATGTAAATATTATGGTAAATATTATGTTAAAAATCCAGTACCATGGTATATCGAGGTACAATAACACCTTTACTGTACTCTGTAGTGTACACTACATACAGTAGATCAGCTGTCAGTGATGTACATACACATTCTGCACAGTAAATCAGTTTCCTACTTAATTAATATTATATATTATACTTAGTATAATATGAATATATCGTATAACAATCATGACAGCATAAACAGACGAAACACAAACAGATCAGATGAGTGACAGAGAGTCGTCAGGTGTAAGATAACTAACACACACACACACACCGTTAATCCCGGGCCTGAATAAAGCCTCGACCGGTTCTCTCTCTCTCTCTGTGTGTTTCTCTGTGTTTTTATCATCTCTCACCGTTTGTCAGACGCGTATCGCGGCCTCAGTGCGTCGTCGTTAAATCCTCGGGTTTCTGACGCGATCGCTGCCGTTATTATAAGAAAGCGCGGAGCCGCGGTGCGCCGGAGCGTCTCTAGTAACCCGCAGAATCTCTCACATGAGCGCGCACGGCACCCTGACTGCACTTCCGCCTTGACGCACGTCACTGTCGGTGCGCGATCTCATTGGTCAGAGAATATTAATAATTTTACAGTTAAATAACATGATTAAATCTTTTTTTTTTTGGGTGTGAGACATGAAAATAATGCCACAATAGTTAAACAAACAAATAAAATATATATATATGTTTCACATCAAGATCACGACGTCTAGAGAAATTTGTCTAAAAAAATTCATCTGAAATAAATACTTGTTTTGGAAAATATGTTCAAAATGTGTTAAATTTTAAGTAAAACCTTCTAAAATGTATGTTTACTAACACTTAAGACCTTGCTCTTAATGCTCTTAATGCCTAAAAAGGAAATTTGTTGATATAAACATTTAAAAAAAAAAGTGTAATACTGCTCTAAATTGTTGTTTTTCCAAATATATATATATATAGATATATATATTTTAATATTTCTGTTTAATTTAATGTCATTTTTGTTTTTCTGAGCAAAAATAAATACATTTTCCCTAATTTACAGAAGACACCCACTAAAATGTCATTCAGTGTCAATCTTGTCAGGCATATTTACAACAACAATCAATTTATGACATATTAAAAGACAAATTACTTTCACCCCAAATACTAATTCGTTGTAATTGTACATTTTTTTAAATTTGCCACTATCCTAGGTTTTGCCCATTTGTCAGTATTGTTTTTTTACTCATTTAAAAAAAATACAATTGAATATGCTCCTTTATTCTTTTATATATTTTAATATGTAAAAGTCAAAATAAGCTTTTATTTGAATTCTTACGTAATTGTGTTACACTGAATGACAATGTAACATTATTTCAACCAAATTTTGACATTTTATTCTCCAAAAACTTTTATGAAACCTTAAAAGTTGACACTTACATTTAACGTGCTTTCTTTAATGTGCTCACAAACACCTCTCGTGGTGTGTTTGTGTAACTGCAGGTGAAGATGGCGCAGGTGTGGAGTGGTCGGGCTGAGCATCAGAGCAGCTTTGATCAGCTGTTTATTTGTCTGTTGCAGCAGCACCGTATGAAGTGATCCTGTCTGGACCTGATCATCAACTGTAAGTGCAGTTCTTCAAAATGAACGCTTTGATGCTGATTTAATCACACTTTTATGGCTTTAGAACGCCAGCCTGTGCATGCAGGTGTGTTGCGCATACAATCACTGACCGCTAGATGCCGCTGTTTACACATTATTCCAACACCATATAACTTATTCCGCTCAGTCTAATCAGTTATATTTAATAGGCTGATGGGAAATGCACGCAGAAAACCATGCATACAGAAATCTGTGATGTTCATCTGGATGTGAACAGGTTTGGCTTTTGGCATTGGTAAAGACAAAACGGCAAACAACAGACATTTAATTGTTTGATCAAAGTTATTGCTAGAGGCAATTTAGTAGTGTCTGGATATTGGTGATTATAATGTAAATCAGACATTGAAGTGAGTTGCTGTTTTTGGCACTCTTCTGAGGAAAATTCATTCACTTGTTTTGTACCCACACACAGAGAGACATTTTGGTATGATTTTTTTTAATGTTCATCAAATCTCATTTTTGTAAATGACTTTTCTTTCTGTTTTAAACATGTTTTCTTTGTATTGTTTGACTACTCAAAAGAAAAATATGGGAAAATAGGGACTATAACTTAATTAAATGTGCCTCCTGCTATCTAAATTTATGCTAAAAATATGATTACTACACTTTTACTATAGTAAAACCAAGGCTATTTTTCTTTTTTGATTTGTATTTTTGTTTACTTTTATTTTTTTCTTTGTTTTGTTTTTACGATTATACTGCGTTAATGGATTGAAGTTTTGTTCTGTTTAATAAAATAAAAAAAGATTAAGTCTTGATCTGAATCAAAAGATTCACGAACTCGCATCGAAGTCCCGTTCTTAATCAAACGATTTGCGATCCGCAGTCCGGAGTTCCGATTTGAATCAAAAGATTCACGAACCCATCCCGTTCTGAATCAAATGATTCGCGATCCGCAGTCCGAAGTTCCGATTTGAATCAAAAGATTCACGAACCCATCCCGTTCTGAATCAAATGATTCGCGATCCGCAGTCCGAAGTTCCGATTTGAATCAAAAGATTCACAAACTCGCATCGAAGTCCCGTTCTTAATCAAACGATTCGCGATCCGCAGTCCGGAGTTCCGATTTGAATCAAAAGATTCACAAACCTGCACCAAAGTCCCGTTCTGAATCAAATGATTCGCGATCCGTAGTCCGAAGTTCCGATTTTAATCAAAAAAGGATTCACGAACGTGCTCCAAAGTTCCGATCTTAATTAAAATTTATTTATTTATTCATTTATTTATTTTATTATTATTATTTTTTATCTAAATCAAATGTTTCGTGAAGTCGCTCGAAGTTTCAAAAGCGATCCAATTGGAGCGCTTCGAAACAGTGAATGATTTTTGCGACACAGTGGTTTAACTGATTTGGAGTTTCGAAGATGTTTAAACCCTTACCATATGTGCTTTTTAAAATCATTACAAGCCATGTCGAAATGATCTGGTTTTTGCTAGTAAATCGCTTGAACTGAATGACCGAACTTACCAGTTTGAATCAATCGGAGCGGTTCCAGCGGAAATGACTCACTCAATTGATTCGGTTTGTCTGCTTCTCCACTTTTCGCGTCTTCAGCCATGTTTACAAAACACTGTCAGTACTACTACTGGTGTAGCTCCCTAGTGTAATGACATAAACTGAAATAAGCGACAAAAGTATGATGTTTACAAATAAAAAATCCATATTTCCATTCCGAAGATGACATCCAACACAAATCTACAAACAGATGCGAACTAGTGAAACACTCTATTAATATGACGAGCTGCAGCTCAAAATATATGCTGGATGGAAACATTGTGCTTTATGATGGAGTTTGTAGCTTCATTCACTATATTTGAAATTCAGTTCAGTTGCTGAGAGTTCAATAGGAAATCAGTTGAAAGCATCCATTGAAGTCAATGTTACATTTATCAGTATAAACTGTAATAAATATTTGAGAAATTATTGGAAGGGGCATGTCATGGTATCTCTACTAAATTCTACAGCAGGTATAACAAAAGCTGTTAAACTATATATTTAAAAAATATTAATATGGGTAAGGTCTGCTTTTTAAATGTTAAAACATTTATCACATGCCCATTAATAAATATCTGATCTCTGCCTTAATCAACCTTTAAGTGGATTTTAATATTGTGTGCGATGGTAATGACAAGCTCAAAATTAAAACTTCAATACTTGCTTAGAGAAAAGTAATTAAAGAGATGTGATGAAAAATGTTTAAAGCCATTAACTGGCGCTCAAAAGTTTGGAATAGTTAGGATTTTTTGAAAGAAGCTTCTTGTGCTCACCAAGGCTGCATTTATTTGATCAAAAATACTGTAAAAATAGTGAAATATTTTTACAGTTTAAAATAGCTGTTTTTGATGTGAATATCTGTTAAATTGTAATTTATTCCAGTAATCAAATCTGCATTTTAAGCATCATTACTGCAGTCTTCAGTGTCACGATCCTTCAGAAATCATTCTAATATGTTGATTATTATCGGTGCTCAATAAAGCCTTGGTGAGCAGAAGAGACTTTGTTTTAATAACTATAAAAAATGTAATTACTCCAAAATTTTGATCCCCCGTGTTTTCCCCCAGTTACAGGAAGATCACTCATATGCATCATTCACATGATCCTCACATGTCGGTTTTCCCGTTAACATCATTCAAACGCAAAGTAACAGATGCTGCTACGGTCTCCATGGTGACGGGGCACAAAGTCAAGAAATAACATCATGACATTAGCAACAATTATCTGTAGAACCACAATCAAGTGTTTCCGAGCAATTACAGTGATTAAAGCCAGTTACAAATTAATTAAATGTGCTACAATTAGATGTTCCTTAACACATAGATACATAAATAGACATTGGAAAGATGTGTAATGTTCACTATATTTCAATAAAAGAACTGTAAAAGTCACATTGTTTCATTTTAATTGAGTTTGCATTGAAAGGCTTCACATTCATACAGTTATATTACACAGACTAACATCCAAACCTTTATGAATCAAACTACACAGTGTTTATCAGTAGCTAATGCAATATATAACAGAGCTGTTGATGGATTTATGTAATAAAACTGTTTTCCGGCCATATATTGTTGCCGTCAGCGCTGATGGTCGTCTATGTCTGTTCGTAGTAGAACCATTTGTCAGCTAGAAAAGAGAACAAAAGATATTATTTTTTATTTTTAATAAAATCCATCTACTTCAACTTAAAATTAAAAAGTTTCTAAGTATAATTGAATCAGACTTAAAACCTTGACACTGCAGGTGAATAGGGTAAAAAAAAACAAAAAAACTAATAGTTATTGCCTTACCCAGTTGATAATTGCAAACATTTTTTGTATTAAAATGTTAGGTTTAAATATGCAAATGATGCATTATTTCCTTAAATATGCTCTAATTTGCATACATTTCTAGTACAAAAATCTAAACACTGGATGAAGTTAGTTTTAAAATCCTTGTTTATTTTCTTGACATATTAGAGTCATTTTTGTCGCTCTATAATTCAGAAAATACTAATGTTTTAAATAAATATAGAGCAGAGAGAAAATAATATTTTCACAATTTTGGGGGGAATAAAATGTATATAATCAAGAAAATTATATATGATCAAATCCCTCTGTAAAAACCTTCAGGATATAGACAGGAATAAAAATGTTTTGGTGTGTGTAAGTGCTGCTGAAGTGGAGATTTATGGCTCAGTGTAGAAGAAAAAACTAATTTTGAGAAAACTGTCTTCTGTATGTATTGCAGTTGAAATCTGTTGGCACAAAAAGATAAAGTGCTGTAAAAGAAAAACCTAACAGTGTATTTTGGATGTTTTCTTTCCACTAGTCTGACAAAAAACACTTTATGAAAAACCAAAAAGCCCAAAATCTCAAACTTGACAGGTGCATGAAAAAACTGTTTTTGCCTGCAGTGTCTCCCCTTAAGCTGACTTTAAAAATAGAGTTGAAGGTTGCATAATCTATATAAAATATAACAAAAATTGTTTGTGTTATTTTCTGAGCTGAAGTAATGAGCTAAAGTAAAGTAAAACATATGCTGCCATGACTTATTGATCATATAATATTATACACACACACACTGATCATATAAAATTGTTGTAGTATTATATAATACATCACATGAAAAAAAAAAACTTAAAAATATATAAATTATTCTAAATTATAATATCAATTCTATAAAATTATATAATAGATATATAATATATAATGGAACTGAATAGCATTGTCTTCTTCTAAAAACTATTTTTATATATACATTTTAGAGCTGTCAAACAATTAATTGTGATTAATCGCGTACAAAAAAGTTTCAGTTTGCCTAATATATGTGTGTGTACTGTGTGTAATTATTATGTATATATAAACACATTCATGTACATATTTAAGAAATTTTTGCATGTATATACATTGATTATAATTTTTATAGAATTTATATCATATATAAAGACAAATATTGTATACATAAATAACAAATTTATCTTAAAAAAAAAATATATATATATATATATATAATTACACACAGAACACACACATATATTAGGCAAACTCAAACTTTTATTTTGTATGCAATTAATTGTGATTAATCATTTGACAGTCCTAATACATTTATATTATACAACTCTTTTTATTTAACATCTCTATGGAATAATTGCAATATCTCTGTATAAAGTTCATTTGCAAAAACAGATTTTTAAAATCATTTTCAAAAATCATGTTTTTTCATTGTGCAATTCCAATTAATCTCAATCAAACATGATAACATAATAAAAAACATGATTTTTGAAAATAAAAAACCCCCAGAGTTATCTGTTTTTGTAAATAAACTCTTTTTTATTTTATTTATAAATATGATTTTATCACTGATTTTACTGTACATTATGTCATACTTATCTAATAAAGCATATTGTTTGTGTTTCAGGACTGAAGGAGCGCTCACCTGAGCTCGGTATCGGCTCCGCATCACCGTACGGATGAGCCTGAAAACAGAAGGTAGATTTTACAGGATTACACCAGCAAAAATGATAATTCTGCCATCATTTTTAACTAAAATACAAGTCCATAATCCTGTTGTCTCTCACATCTCACATTAGAGCTGTTTTGGCTTGTAAACGGTGCTTGATCTGTGCAGATTTCTCTCCTGATTCAGACTAGACCACTTTTTCACTGGAGAAAATGTTATTATGGATTATTGTGATGTTTTTATTAGACTCTTATTCTGACGGTACCCATTCACTGCAGAGGATCCATTGGTGGGCAAGTGATGGAATGACACATTTCTTTTGCTATTAAATGTCATTTTTTCAGATCATTAGTGATACAAGATTAGGATGAGTTTGTTTGTTCATAAGATTTGTAGAAATGTGTCATTCCATCACTTGCTCACCAATGGATGTGAATGGGTGCCGTCAGAATGAGAGTCCAAACAGCTCATAAAAACATCAGAATAATCCACAAGTAATCCACACCACTCCAGTCCATCAGTTCACATCTTGAGAAGACAAAAGATGAAACAAATCCATCATTAAGACATTTTTAACTAAAATACGAGTTCATTATTCATAATAACGGTTCCTCCAGTGAAAAAGTCCATCTCCTCTTACATTAGAGCTGTTTCAGAGCTGTTTTGGACTGTAAACGTTGCTTGATCTGTGCAGATTTCTCTCCTGATTCAGACCAGACCACTTTTTCACTGGAGGAAGTGTTATTATGGATTATGGACTCAATGTATTTTAGATAAAAACGTCTTAATGATGGATATATTTCAGCTTTTGTCTTCTTAAGATGTTAATTAAGTGGTGTGGATTACTTGTGGATTATTGTGATGTTTTTATCAGCTATTTGGACTCTCATTCTGACGGCACCCATTCACATCCATTGGTGAGCAAGTGATTGAATGACACATTTCTACAAATCTGATGTACAAACAAACTCATCCTAATCTTGTATCACTAACAGTCTGAAAAAATGACATTTAATAGCAAAAGAAATGTCATTCCATCACTGGCTCACCAATAGATGTGAATGGGTGCCGTCAGAACGAGAGTCCAAACAGCTGATAAAAACATCATAATAATTTATAATAACGCTTCCTCAAGTGAAAAAGTGGTCTGAATCAGGAGAGAAATCTGCACAGATCAAGCACCATTTACAAGCCAAAACAGCTCTAATGTGAGAGACAACAGGAGATGGACTTTTTCACTGGAGGAAGCCTTATTATAGATTATGGACTCAATGTATTTTAGTTACAAACATCTTAATGATGGATTTTTGTCTTCTCAAGATGTGAACTGATGGACTGGAGTGGTGTGGATTACTTGTGGATTATTGTGATGTTTTTATCAGCTGTTTGGACTCTCATTCTGACGGCACCCATTCACATCCATTGGTGAGACAGTGATGGAATGACACATTTCTCACACAAAACTATCATGTGATTTCAGGAATGTTGTGTGGATTACGTAAACAAGACTTTAATGGGAGTTAAATGAGTATTTAATGAGACTTTAATCATGCTTTTTGACATTGACAGCTCTGGCTTCTGTCTGAAATGACGTGGGTAAAAAGTTTAATTTTTGTATGAAACTCTAAGGCTTTTAGTTGAAGTTTGATCAGACGTCTGAGAAGACGATCAGACTCTGCACTGTTCAATCAAAGCTCAAACAATTGCATGAATGACTATTAAACCCAAACAGATCTCTTGGTATTGTTTGAAAGAATGCAATCAGAAGTTCATTATGCTCAAAAGTTCCCAAAGGTCTGGAAGCTTCAGCGATCTGGAGACTGAATTATAATTCAGCGTGCGAGTCAGAAAACACTCACCGAATCCACGACGGCTTGGGCTTCGGCGGCGGAGCGGCAGTAGGGACTGTCAGAGACGCAGGTGTTCATACTGATGGATATACATTTCAAACACAAGCACAACATTAGAAATCAAATCAAAACTGCGTTTCTTTCACTCAAGAGTCATTGAAGGTGATACGAACTAAACAATCCCAGACGATCAGTTGTTGATATCTAATATCTGTTCCCAAATCCGTCACAGTGGATTCGCTGAAACGCCATCAGAAACATGATTTTCAATCAGAGCGTGGCAATGTCTTTGTAGGCAATGTATAGTGTAGGGTGAATGCGTGCTTGTATATTTCCTTCTGATTACCTGTTGCATGAAGCTGAAATAGCCAGTAGCAATAAATAAATTCAGTATGCTGTAGACTGAATAATAATGCCTTCCTTGTATAAAAAAAAAAAAAAATCACATTTGGCCCTGAAATGCGCCCTATGTAGACAGCACGCTAGGTTTTGAATTCACGCTGCTGTCGGGAGTTTCGTTTCAATTAAAATCGTTTCATTTTCAGCAGGGTTGCCAAGTTGGAATTTAATTAAGCTGCTTTTAAACTCTTGCCACGGGTTGATTTTTTCCTGCAGGTTAAAGGTTTCACATATTGTATAAATTATATTTGACGCAAATGCAAGTGTTTTATATTCTAGAAATGATAAAGCTGTGCTGGATGATGAGTTTTGTGAGAAACGGTAAGTGGTAGGGAGTCTTTGAACTCTTTTATGAAAACAAATTGTTTATGAAGTAATATAGGGATTTTTTTTTTTTTTAAAAATTGGGTTTTACTAAAAATAATATATTTTTTTAAAAGAATATGTATTATATTAAATTTTTTAATATTACATATATTGTATTTTTCCTAATTAAAAGTATATATATATATATATATATTTGTTTATTACTACAATATAGGGATTTTCGAGTTGAAATTGTGTATAATGCACAACAGTGACTGTAAAAATGCTTATTTGTTTGATTTTAAAAGACCTAAAATCAAAGATTTAAAAAACAATATTTGTATAATTTACTAAAAATAAACATTTAAAAACATTTTTAAAAATATATTGTACTTTTCCTAAATAAAAAATACTTTTCATTTGTATTTATCTTTTTTATTATTACTACAATATAGAGATTTTCAAGCTTAAATTGTGTATAATGCATAAAAGTGACTGTAAAATGTATTTTATGTATCATTTTTAAAGTACTTAAAAATAAAAATGATTCAGAATAATTTACTAAAAATAAACATTAAAAACATTTTTAAAAATATATTGAATTTTTCCTAATTAAAAAAATACATTTATTTTTGTTTATTATTATTACAATATAGAGTACTAATAATAAACATTAAAAAACATTTTTAAAAAATATATTGTATTTTTCCTAATAAAAAAAATTATATATATATATATATATATATATATTTTTTTTTTTTTTTGTTTATTATTACTACAATATAGAGATTTTCAAGCTTAAATTGTGTATAATGCATAAAAGTGACTTTAAAATGTATGTTATGTATCATTTTTAAAGTACTTAAAAATAAAAATGATTCAGAATAATTTACTAAAAATAAATTTACTAAAAATAAACATTAAACATTTAGTATATTTACAAAAAACATTTAAGAAAAAAAATCGTATATTTACTAATTTTAAGCATTTAAAAAGAAAAATAAATAGACATGTTTAAACATTCGATAAAAAAAAGATGTAGTATATATGCAATGTTTTTAAGTTCTGTTAAAATAATTTAAACATTTAAAAAGAAAAAGCATTCAGAATATTTACTAAAAATAAAAAATGTAAAACATTTTAAAAAAAGGTATAGTATGCTAATTTAAAAAATATTAAAATAAAAACAGGTACAGTATATTTACTAATATGTGTGTGTTTTTTACATTTAAAATAGGAAAAATTAATTTACAGCAACATATTAAAACTAATTCTAAAAACAAACATTTTCAAACGTTAATTAAAAATATATATTTACTAATTACAGAAATATAATTACTGAGATTTTCAAGTTGAGATAACAGTGACAAAATAAAAAAATATATATTTTGTATATTTACTAAAAAATAAACATTTAAAACTTGTATGTATGAGAGTGGCATATTTCATGTTTTGATATTTGTGATGGGGTGATTGGGTTTGATTTGTTACACAGACCTGGCAACCCCGATTTCTGTCTTTCTTTATTGTTGTAGTTTATTTGGTGCTGTTGAGCACTTTTAACGCCATCAATCCTCCAGAATCCTCTCAGATGTGTTTATTGAGGCCGATGTGTTTCGAGTCTCTGTTTGTTTGTGGGATACTGACACCGCAGAACAATCACTATATACGGTTCGTGTTTGTTTGCTAAGCAAAGATCAGCGGCCACATTCACAACACGTCCGTGTGTCTGATAGAGCGGAGACGGACGCGTCTGAATGCAGACGGACTGAGCTCAGCCCCGTCTATTAGATCCGTCCTCTTTAATCAGACAGGAGAACATCTCCAACCCTGCTTCTAATTTGAACACGCAAAAGCCATTCAACTAGATTAAGAAATAAACGTTCACTCATGTTTGGGTGATGTGCCTGTTTTTAGAGCAACAGAACAGGCTCTGAGAAACTTGTGTGATTGGACAGAGTGTCTGTCATCTCAGGACTTTCGGGTTTGGGTTATACAGGAGTTTGAGCTAAAACTAAATTATAGACAGATCGATGTCTTACCAGTTTAGTTCTCCAGCGTCTGTTTTCTTGGAGATCAGAGCTTTCCAGAAACTGTGAGTGTCTTTAACTGTTTTAATGGCGAAATCCTGCAGGTCAGGAACCAGAAATGACATTTTAAAGCATTTTTAAAAACATACAGTATATTAGCAATTTTTTAATGCATTAAAAATTGAATTTTGTACATTTACCAAAAAATAAATAAATAAAAAAATAATTTTAATACATTTTATTTTGTATTTTTTTTTGTTTTAAAGCATTTATAAATAAAAATTTAGTATATATATATATATATATATATATATATATATAAAACATTAAGGAAAATATATAGTATAATTACACATTTTGTAAAGCATTTAAGTTAAAATGATTTAGTATATTTACTAAAACATTTCAAACACTTGAGAAAATATATAGTCTATTTACATTATATTTACAACATGTTTAAAGCCTTTAAAAATAAAAATGATTTAGTATATTTTCGAAAATAAACTTTATAACATTTACAAAAACAGTATCTTTTCAAATTTTGTAAAACGAAACATTATTTAGATTTAGTATTGATATACTAAAAATTATATTTGTAATTGTATATTTGTAATTGTTTTAAAAGCTTTTTTTACACAGAATAATGTTTTTTAATTAAATATCTAGTATATTTCACAATTTCAAAGCATTTTATATTAATGATATAATATATTAACTAAAGATAAACACTAAAAGTGTAATATATAATGTAGTATGTTTCTATAGTGTATTTATATATAGTTTAGTATATAAACAAATTTTTGTAAGAATTTGTAAAACTAAAAATGATTTAGATTTAGTACTGATATACTAAAAATGATTTCGTATATTTATAAAAAACATTTCAAAACATTTAAATAAGATTAAGTGTATTTGTGATTTTTTTCTAAAAAGTGTTTTACTAAAACTAATCATTTTTTAGAAAGTAATATGTAGTGTAATTCCCATTTTTTAAAGCATTTTAAAATGATTTAATATATTAACTAAAAATAAACATTTTAATATATGTAAGATATATTTATATAGTATATAATGTAGTATATTTCTATAGTATATTTATATATAGTTTAGTATATAAACAAATTTTGTAAGAATTTAAAAAATAAAAATGATTTCGTATGTTTTCTAAAAAAATAAACTTTTATAACATTTTATGAAAAAAGTTTTTTTAAATTTTGTAAAACTAAAAATGATTTAGATTTAGTACTGATATACTAAAAATGATTTCGTATATATATATAAAAAAACATTTTAAAACATTTAAATATGATTAAGTGTATTTGTGATTTTTTTTAAAGTGTTTTACTAAAACTAATATTTTTTTAAAAAAGTAATATGTAGTATAATTCCCATTTTTAAAGCATTTTAAAATGATTTAATATATTAACTAAAAATAAACATTTTAATATATGTAAGATATATTTAAATAGTATATAATATAGTATATTTCTATCGTATATTTATATAGTTTAGTATATAAACAAATTTTTGTAAGAATTTAAAAAATAAAAACGTTTTAATATATTTTCTAAAAAAAATCAACTTTTATAACATTTATGAAAACAGTTTTTTTTTTTAATTTTGTAAAACTAAAAATGATTTAGATTTAGTACTGATATACTAAAAATGATTTAGTATATTTCTAAAAAAACATTTTAAAACATTTAAATAAGATTAAGTGTATTTGTGATTTTTTTTAAAGTGTTTTACTAAAACTAATATTTTTTTTAAAAAGTAATATGTAGTGTAATTCCCATTTTTAAAGCATTTTAAAATGATTTAAAATATTAACTAAAAATAAACATTTTAATATATGTAAAATATATTTATATAGTATATAATATAGTGTTTCTATAGTATATTTATATATAGTTTAGTATATAAACAAATTTTTGTATTTAAAAATAAAAAAAAAATCAGTATATTTACTAAAAATCAATATTTTTTAAAACTATTTAAAAAGAAAATATATAGTATATTTACAAATTTTTTAAACATTTAAAATTGGCATGTTTGAACATTTTAATTAAAAATGTAAAGATAAATGTGTATATTTAATAAAAAATTATTTTAAAACTAAATTAAAAATATATAGTATATTTACAATATTTTAAAGATAAAAAGAAAAACATTCAGAAAATGAACTAAAAATAAAAAATGTAAAACAATTAAAAAAAGGTTTGTATATTTGCTAATTAAAAATATTTTAAAATAAAAATAAAGTATATATAAATATATATATATATTATTAAATATAATATAATATATATATTAAAATAGGAAAAATGAATTTACAGCAACATTTTGATCTTTGGTGTTTTTGACTGAAATGAGAGACAGCCTTCTGAATGTTTAGCAGCTCACAGTTTTGAAAAGTACTGGCTGATCTGAGATCTGTGCGAATGTGTCTAGTAATTTCATCATTGACACGATCACCTCCTCAAAAAGCAATTTTGAAAATTACATGCTTGGATTCTCTTGCCTTCATGACATGATGGGAAAAACATCTTCATTACCAGGCGTCAGGAAGCAGAGTCATTAATCAAATGTCGTCTCTTGTCTTTCATTTAAACAGCGGCTCGATTTACCCTGTTCTTAAATTCACCATCGAAGGCAAATCGGTTTTCCGGCTTCCCGTCCGGCACTTTATACATCCTGAACCAGTCGAGCGTGGCCTCCAGGTATCCGGGCTTCAGTCTGCGGACGTCCTCGATATCTGTCGACGACAGAACACGCTGAGATTCGCCGTCACGCTCCTCACACGCGCTCAAGCTAAAGCTCTCAAACCGTTGAAGTCTTGGGCCTCCGGGTCCTCCGCGTTTATGACGATGACTTTCCAGTCCGTTTCTCCTTCGTCGATGAGAGCCAGAGTCCCCAACACCTTCACACGGATGATTTCTCCTCGAGAGCACACCTGACACGTCAAAAACACGCTTACAGAACACTGAAACGCCAGGAGAGTTTCAGGCAAGTGTGATTATGAAAGAAAGATGTTTAGAATCATTTCGATTCAGAATGATTCAAATGAATCGTTCAGATTAAAGCTTGAGGCAGTTTGAACGACTCACTAAAAACAACAGTTCAGATTTGACTTATTTATATAGCCAAATTATAACACATATCAATTACATTTTTTATATACAATAATAATAATATATAATATAAATTTAACATCAATTATAAACATAAAAATGGAACTTTATATATACTGTATGTGTTGTTTATATATGTAAAGATGTCTGTAATAATAATAATAATAATGTTAGAAAATATAAATAACCAATAAAAATAGAAAATGTTTATTTATTATAAAAATTTTCATGACTTTTCTGACTGTGAAATTTTATTTATTTATTTATTTTTGCATGGGCTTGAAGAGAAAAATAATGCAAAAATATAACTTTATATATTTTATATATACTGTATATATTGTTTAAATATGTAAGGATACCTGTAATAATATTATTAATAATAATACTAGTAATTTTACTTTTGAAAATATAAATAAACCAATAAAAATAGAAAACTGTTTATTTATGTCATGACTTTTCTATGACTGTGAAGTTTTACATTTTATTAATCCAATTTCCATAATTTTTATTAATTTTGCATGGATTTAAAGAAAAAAATATGACAAAAATATAACTTTATATATATATATATATATATGTGCTGTATATGTTGTTTAAATATGTAAAGATACCTATAATAATAATAATAATACTTTTATTTTAGAAAATATAAATAAACCAATATAAATATAAAATGTTTATTTATTTAAAAAAAATTTCATGACTTTTCTATGACTGTGAAGTTTTATATTTTATTAGTCCAATTTCCATAACTTTTATTAGTCTAATTTCTATTTTTATTTTGCATGGATTTGAAGAAAAAAATATAACTATATATATATATATATATATGCTGTATATGTTGTTTATATATCTTACAATACCTATAATAATAATAATAAGTATTATTATTTTATTTTAGAAAATATAAATAAACCAATAAAATTGGAAAATGTTTATTATAAAAAATTTCATTACTTTTCTATGACTGTGAAGTTTAATTTTATTAGTCCAATTTCCATAACTTTTATTTATTTTTGCATGGATTTGAAGAGAAAAATATGACAAAAATATAAGTTTATATATATAATTAATAATAATAATATGACACTTAAAGCATTAGAAAATATAAATAAACCAATAAAAATGGAAAATGTTTATTATAAAAATTTTAATGACTTTTCTATGACTGTGAAGTTTTTAATTTTATTCAATAATATATATATATATATATATTTTTTTTTTTTTTTTTTGGGAGTGGTTTGAAGAGAAAAATATGACATTACATACATAAAATACAGGACCATTTATTTATTTATGTATTTATTTAATTAATTATTTAAAAGTATCATGATCAGAAATAATTGTATTTATATATTTATTTAAAAGCATATAGTATTTATAATAACACATTTCATTTATTTATTTAAAATTCAGATGACATCCAGGGAAATATTATATTTAAAAAGCCCAGAAACCTGTTATTAAGAGTTGGTGCATCTTGCTTTAAATATCGTTTTGAGTGGATAAAGTTGGGGTCAGTAAACACAGACTGCACAGATGCAAGACGCTGAAATATCCTGCAATACTGAAGTGATTTTTCATACATCAAGTGAAAGTCAGTTCAGAGAGCTGAACGAATTTCTGACCCTGCTCTGTACCTTATTCCCAATGTCACAGATGTCAATGGGATCGTTATCACCACAGCAGCCCGTGTCTCCGTCCCGGTGGCCCGGATCCTCCCACGTCTGCAAAAGACGGCAAATCAAGCGTTCGTTCATTCATACGACGTGAGCGAGTAATGCTGCGGGACCAATCTCCAGCGCTGCTTGGTTTGGCATCTAAATGTGCATGAAATCTCCCTCTCTGAGCTCGCTCATGCATCAAACGCGCTCTTCCCTGGAGGTTTCCACACTTTAATTCTGTGCGCTTCACTTCTAAACGTCTGACAGAACCGTTCGAGCTGTTGGACGTGACACAAACCTGAGGAATGGCTCCATAGTTCCAGATGTAGCCCTTATGAGGAAAGACATTGCTGACGTAACGCAGATTCCCTTTCTTCACGTCCTGCTTCAGCGGATTGAGAGGATCTTTAGTCGCGATCTGGAGAAACGGGAGCAGTATTTCAGAATTTATTCATTTGCTCACTTATATTGTTAAAAGACTTTCTGAATGTAAACACAGCTCAGAAATTAAATGCAAATTTATACTGTCATGCTCCAAAAAGCGTAAAATGGCTCGTCCCATACAGCAAAAAATATATTTAAAAATATGAAATAGATGAGAAAAAAAATATTGACTTAAATATGTTTCAAAATATATTTATGCTCAATTATACCAATATATTTTGGCCATTTTTTTGTATATTTTTGAAAGTATATTTTAAAAATCTAAATTTTGAAAAATAAAAATTTTGCCATATATTTCATTTCAGGAAAATACATTCCACATATCACATTTGAATTTATTTATTTATTTATTTATTGTCGTAACACATGTGAATATATAACACATTTAAATAAAAATCAGCAAGGAACATGCTTATCCTTACATATTTTATATTTTAAAAGATAAAATATTAAAATTAAACATTATTAAATAATTTAGTTTTGATCTAGACTATTCCATGCAAATTTGCATTTAAGCTAAATTTGGTTTTATTACTTTTGGAAATATATATTTTCCTAAAGCCACTTTAAGCATTTTAAAATATATTTTTGTATATTAAGATTGAAAGTAATATATTTTCAAAAATGTATTTAATTGAGCTTCACTGTATACAAAATATATTTAGCATGTATCAGCAAGGAACATGCTTATTTCTTAAATATTTAATATAAAAAAATACAATATTACAATTAACATTATTAAATCATCATAAATCTATGATTTTGATCTAAGCTATTCCATGCAAATTTGTTTGCATTTAACCTAAATTTAGTTTTAATAATTTTGGAAATGTATTTTTTGTCCCTTAAAGCATTTTAAAAGATATTTTTGTATATTAAGCTTGAATGTAATATATTTTCAAAAATATATTTAGCATATATCAGCAAGGAACATGCTTATTTCTTAAATATTTATTTATTTATTTATTTTTTAAATACAATATTACAATTAAACATAATTAAATCATCATAAATCTAGTTTTGATCTAGACTATTCCATGCAAATTTGTTTGCATTTAACCTAAATTTATTTTTAATAATTTTGGAAATGTATTTTTTGTCCCTTAAAGCATTTTGAAAGATATTTTTGTATATAAGCTTAAAAGTAATATATTTTAAAAAATGTATTTAATTGAGCTTCACTGTATACCAAATATATTTAGCATATATCAGCAAGGAACATGCTTATTTCTTATTTCTTAAATATTTATTTATTTATTTATTTATTTTTAAAAATACAATATTGTAATTAAACATAATTAAATCATCATAAATCTAGTTTTGATCTAGACTATTCCATGCTAATTTGTTTGCATTTAACCTAAATTTAGTTTTAATAATTTTGAAAATGTATTTTTTTTGTCCCTTAAAGCATTTTAAAATATAGTTTTGTATATAACCTTGAAAGTAATATATTTTCAAAAATATTTTTAGCATATATCAGCAAGGAACATGCTTATTTCTTAAATATTTAATATATATATATATGTTTTTAAAACACAATATTACAAATAAACATAATTAAATAATCATAAATCTAGTTTTGATTTCCATGCAAATTTGCACTTAACCTAAATTTAATTTTAATAATTTTGAAAATGTATTTTTAAAGCATTTTAAAATATATATTTTTTTGTTATTAAGCTTAAAAGTAGTATATTTTCAAAAATATATTTAATTGAGCTTCACTGTTTACAAAATATATTTAGTATATATTTCAAATATATTGAAGCCACAAAAAATAATAAATAAATAAAAATATAAATAAATAGCCATATGTGGTGCATTATATTACAAGTCTTCTGAGATTATATGATGATTTATGTGAGTTTTAGTGATATTGACAGTAAATCACCTTAAATCTCATATGACTGTGTGGTCAGGTAAAAAAATGACACATTTAGACACATTGAGAGTCTTTTCTCTAATCAAAACTTCATCCATATCCAGTTTTCTGCACCTCTTGAAGGTCTTGTGAGGGTTTGTGCTCATTAAAAAAAGTAATTCTCCTAAAATGTTGTATTTATTTATTTGTTTGTTTCAGATAGCTGCAGTCCTGGATGCTGATTGATGGGTTACTGATGGGTTTCTCTGGCCTGCTAAATCAGAAATGTGATAAATGTGTATTAAAAGGCGGTAAATCCAGTCACCAAATGAATCCTTCAGGACTCCAGAAGCTTTGAAATGAACTGAGCACAGACTGACTGTAAAGCAGCAAGAAAATCTCTCACACACTCATACAGTAAGTCCTTACTTTTGATCTTTTTAGAAAGGGTTTTGATGGTATAACACAGAGGCTTCAGTAGATTTTCCTATTAAGCTTTCCCATGAGCTGGAAAATCAGCCTGTACTCATTTCAGAAATTATTGGTGAAGAGCAAAACTAGACTTGTCTTTAGATGAAGAACCAATTGATGATGAAATTACACAAATCACTGTAAAAGTTTTCACCAGCTTCAACTTAAAACTTAAGTTCCTTGTGCCTTAAATTAAGTTGGATCAACTTAAAACTACAGTCATTTGAACTCATTACATTAAAAATGAGTTAAAATGACTTCAATACTAAAGTTGATTTAACTAAGGAGAATTTTAAGTCAGCTGCTAAATAAATTTTAAAGTTGAAACTAGTAATCTTACAGTGTATAAATACTGATTTTCAGTTTTATGTAGAGTGTACTTAAGTACCAAGACGGTAAAACATCAGGTATACTAATATATCAATTAAATTACTGATACTTTAAGCGTGCAAACAAATGAAAATAATAAAATATATTATTTACTAATGAGGGAAAAACAAAATAGGGTGACAAATGGTATAAATGTTACATTTCCAAAATCATTGTATGTACATAAAAAACCATATTAAATGTAAATTTAATGTTTAAAGTTATACTTCAATGTTTTTAACTTTAGTGAAAATGTCAAATATGGGTGAAATAATGTTATATCGTCATTCCAGGTAAAATATATTTTTGTAAAAATGAAATGATATTCCTGTTTTGAACTGTATTTATTAAATATCTAAAATAATGTGATCTAAAATTTTTATTTATTTATTTATTTTTTAAAAATATTTTTGTTAGTATTTGCTCAGAGAAAATGTGAAAATGAAAAAACAGGACACATTTTAACACATGAGAAAATAAAAGAAATACAAATAATTTGATTAAATTGTATTAAATTTTAATTGTTTGATGCTTAAAACCTTAAAAACAACACAGACCATTACATGGGGCAAAAATGTGTTTACATTTTAAGACAAAACTTTACATTTCTTCAGTTAGAAACATCAAGGGAATAATGTGTTTTTTATAAACTGTGGTGGAGTTAAAAATTCCTAGAGATGTAAATGTAAAAGGTTTCCCAAAAATGCTCTGATTCAGTATATATACTTGAAACATTTACTTAATTATAATAATGAAGTAAAATGACTTCATTACTGTCCACTGCTGTGCAGGACTCATTTAATCAGTCCAGTTCTTAGTGTTCATCATTAGAGTCAATTTGTTCTTTTCCCTTTCACTATTATATTTCCCTGGAATTCTATATTTAGTTAAGGATAATCAGATGAAAAGCATTCAGTGCAGTTAAGTGAGCTCGAACCGTCATGGTTAGAGAGAAGGTCTGGTGCTTTTGAGTGTGATTTTCTTTAATGTATTCTAGATGCATGTGAGATAGTGGCATGTAATAGCAGGCGTGTGTGAGGTCGAGAGCGGTTGTTCATTTCTTACCTCCATCTTTGCATTAAGTCCCATCTTGGAACCTCCACGACAGCGTGGAGAAGATGTTCTAGGAGAAAGCAGATTTGGTCAAGAAGATTAAAACTACATATGGATTTTAATACAGTTAATGCAGTTCATATGTGCATGCATGCATGCAATTAAATTAGCCTTTACAACTGTGCTTTTGCAATCAGGGGGATGAAACAAAATCATGTGAAATTTTCTAGAAATGACTTTACTAGAGCATTTGGATACATGCAATTAATGCATTTTTATATGTGCATGCATGCATGCAAATAAATTGTAGCACAGAGCTGCGTTTACAATTGATTCGAAACAAATGCTATTTTTTCTCTGGGAAATGACTATAGAGGATTTTCATATGTGCATGCAATTAAGTGGCCTTTACAACTGCATTTTACAATCAGAGGATTAAACCAAATCCTACAAATTCCTCTAGAAATTATTCTTTGGTGCATATAGATACATGTAATTAATGCAGATAGGTATGTGCATGCATGCAAATAAATTATTTTAGGCTGTGTTTTACAATAGAGGGATGGAAAGGAAATGCTATTTTTTCTCTAGAAATGACTATGGTGTATTCATATGTGCATGCAATGCAAATTGGCCTTTTACAACAGTGTTTGCACAATCAGAGGGATGAAGCAAGCTACAAATTCCTCTAAAACAATTCTATAGAGCATGTGGATACATTACAGTTAATACAATTCATGTAATGGTACATGCAAATAAATTGGCCTTTTAGAGCTGCGTTTTAATGGGGATGGAAGGAAATGCTATTTTTTTTCCTAAATGACTATGAGCATATTCATATGCGTACAATTAAGTGGCCTTTTACAACTGCGTTTTACAAAACAGAGGATGAAACAAATCTATGAATTCCTCTAGAAATAATTCTATAGTGCATATAGATACATGCAATTAATGCAATTCATATGTACGCATGCAGTCAGTGGCGTTAAGGGCATTTTGCAATCAGAGGGTCGACAAATGCTATTTTTTTCTCTAGAAATGACTCTATACAGCATATGGATACATGCAATTAATGCATTTTATATGTGCATGCATGCAAATAAATTTGCCTTTTTAAGAGTCTGCATTTTACAATTAGAGGGATGAAGCAAATGCTATTTTTTCTGAATGACTCTATAGAGGATTTCATATGTGCATCACAATTAAATTGGCCTTTACAACTGCATTTTACAATCAGGGGATTAAACCAAATCCCTCACAATTCCTCCTAAAGTATTCTTTAGATTGCATATAGATACATGTAATTAATGCAATTCGTATGCATGCATGCATGCAAATAATTATTGCTAGAGCTGTGTTTTACAATAAGAGGGATGGGAAATGCTATTTTTTCTTTAGAAATGACTATGGTGCATATTCATGTGCATGCAATTAAATTGACACAACTGCATTTTGCAATCAGAGATGGAAACAAATGCTGTGAGTTTCTCCTAGAAATTATTCTTTGGTGCATGGATACACATGCAATTAATGCAATTCGTATGTGCATGCGTGCATGCAAATAAATTAGCCTTTAGACTCGCGTTTTACAATGAGAGGATGAAAGGAAATGCTGTTTGTTTCTCTAGAAATGACTACAGTTGCATATTCATATGTGCATGCAATTAAACTGGCCTTTACAACAGTGTTTACAATCAGAGGATGAAACAAGCTACAAATTCCTCTAAAAACAATTCTATAGAGCATGTGGATACATGCAGTTAATCTATTAATTCATATGCGTGCATGCAATTAAATTGGCCTTTTGTGGCTTCGTTTTACAAACAGAGGGATGAAGCAAATCCTATGAATTCCTCTAGAAATAATTCTATAGATGCATATAGATACATGCAATTAATGCAATTCATATGTGCATGCATGCAATTAAATTGGCCGTTAAGAACTGCATTTTGCAATCAGAGGATGAAGCAAATGCTATTTTTTTTTCTCTAGAAATGACTCTATGCAGCATATGGATACATGCAATTAATGCAAATATTATGTGCATGCTTGCAATTAAATTGTTTTTTTTTTTACAACTGCATTTACAATCAGAGGGATGAAGTAAATGCAATGATTCCTTAAAAATAACTCTATAGAGCATGGATACATGCAATTTAATGCAATTCATATGTGCATGCATGTAATTAAATTGGCATAAATAATGAGCCAGTGAAAAAATATATCGCGATGCATAACTACCTTGCACTCAATATATATTTCATTGGGGATAAAATAATATCTAATTCTGTTTCTAGCATTATTGTAAAGCAATGGTCCCTAAAATTTTCTCCTGCTTTTGGTGTATAATATGATGTGGAATTATCTATGTGTTTTGAATGATTATTTTTATTCGAGTCTTAAGCCTGTCTTTATTGTGTTTGCAGATGTGTGCTGACAGTCTTTATAAAGTAGAATATATTCATCATAGGTTGCTGAAGCGTCTTCACTTAAATTTTGCATTGACAAAATCATTTTATAAGGTGTGTATACAGTGTACTTTGATGTGCAAAAATATTTTTCTCTATTAAGGTCTCCACATTGTTAAGGTCACATGTTGTCCCTCTGTTTTTCTTTTGTTTATGCTCCTGCATGATAATTCTACCCTCTTGTTGTGTTTATATTAATCAAACCCTGTGATCTTAAATAGGAGGTTCTATTCCATAAAATCATCTGACATATTAACGTCATTGTGAACTCAAAGGCCCGATCATCATGAGGAGAATGCATCTAGTGGAATTTAATTTACACACACACCACAGGGGAAGAAACACAAACCACACACACACACAGAAAGAGACAGAGAATATGTGAGTATCTTTTTGGGGCGTCTTTTATGTTCATGAGCAGTTTGCTGTTGTTTTTGTTGTTTGTTTTATCATTGAACATGTCAGTTCCTTTAGCTTGACACTTGCTGACAAGGAGCCACAAATGTTTTGGCACTTATTTTAATTAGAGGATACAGTATCCATCAAAAGTCACAAAGACAAACTTCATTAACAGTTCTGACAAAATAAAAATAATGAAATCATTACAGTACATTTAACTACAGTAATTAACCTATTCATTAGCCCTGGTAATTATAAAATTATTTAAATAATTAAAGCATTTCTTTAAAGAAAGCAAGTTTGATGCTATCAAAACAATTAACAGCCAATAAACAGATTTTAATTTTAACCACAAAATTAATTAATTTATTAAAAGAAATAGATGTGATGTAAAGGTTGAATTTTCAGTTTATATAATATTTAATTTTTTTTTTTTTTTACATTTGTAGCAATTCTCCATGCATAACAAAACGGTAATGCTTATGAATTTAAAAAGCACTTTTAATTGCATCTCTGGCTTCATTTTCCAAATTTGTAGTTGATTTGAGCTGCTTTTGGCTGTCATTTACTGTATGTAGATTGCTTGAATTCTTGAATATTTTAATTTAATTATTAATAATAAAATAATATTGATGTTACAAGTTGAATTTCCAGTTTATATAATATTTTAAATAAAATGTTTTTATTTAATTAAATTTTGTAATTTTCATATAACAAACAATAATGCTTATAATAAAAAAACACTAATTGGATCACTGCCTTCATTTTTCCAATGCAAAATAAAATTTGTAGAGGGATTTGAGCTGCTTTTGGCTCTTATGATCTGTGAGCTGCTTAAGATTCTTAAAATATTATTATTTAATTATTAAAATAGAAATATTGATCACAAGGTTGAATTTCTAGTTTATATAATATTTTTTAAATAAATGTTTTTTTTATTTTGTAGTCTCCATGTAACAAACAATAATGCTTGTACCCTTTTAAATGCATCCACTAGCTTCATTTCCAATGCAAAACCAATTTTGGCTCTCATTTACTGTATGTAGACTGCTTGAATTCTTGAATATTTTAATTTAATTATTAAAAATCAAATATTGACTTCTAAAGTTGAATTTCTAGTTTATATAATATTTTTAAATATATATATATATATATATATATATATATATATGTTTAATTTTATGTAATTTTCATATAACAAACAATAAATGCTTATAATAAAAAACACTTTTAATTGCATCCTGCCTTCATTTCCAGTACAAAACCAAAATTTGTAGGGGATTTGAGCTGCTTTTGGCTCTTATTTACTGATCTGTAGACTGCTTGAATTCTTAAATATTATTATTTAATTATTAAAAATAAAATATTGACGTCACAAAGTTGAATTGGATTTATATATATTATTTTTTAAATAAATGTTTTTTTTTTTTTTTTTAATTCTCCATGTAACAAACAATAATGCTTATGCACTTTTAAATGCATCACTAGCTTCATTTTCCAATGGAAATAAAATTTGTAGTGGATTTGAGCTGCTTTTGGCTCTTATTTACTTACTGATCTGTGGAGCTGCTTGAATTCTTATTCAATTGTTATTTAATTATTAAAGAAATAAAACTAGGCATCACGAGTTGAATTTCGAGTTTATATATTTTTTTTAATAAATGTTTTATTATTATTTTTGTAATTCTCGAAATGTAACAAACAATAATGCTGAACAAAACAATAATTGTAGTGGATTTGACTGTATTTAGTGTATGTGGACTGCTTAGTGTGGTGGGGGTTTGACATGATGATTGATGAGTGGGGTCAATCTGGGGTGCATTTCCCAAAAGCATCATTAGCTAACTATGGTCATAGGTTCCATTGAACTCTGTTGGCAGCGATGAACTTGCAAGCATGGATTGCTTTTGGGAAATGCACCCTTGATAATGAAGGAACAACTTCTGTTCCTCATTAAAACCAGTTCAGAGATCTGAAATAACAGCATAAATCAGGTTCAGATATTCCTTACCAAATATAGATGGTAGATGGAATGTCATGAAATGGAGATATGTATTTTTCCCTCTGCGTTTTCTGTGAGGCCGAGATAAAGGCTTCACAAGGGATCCTAAAATACTCAGAGATTAAAGAGATTTTCATCACTTTCCTGATGTGTCAATTGGTGAGAACAGGAGGATTTATCGTGATGTTTGAATTTGTTAAGGCAAACTAGATTTTCTCCGTGACATATGATGATTGGTCGTAGCAGCAGTAGTTACTTCCACCTGTTGCCGCCATAATGAATGCTCAGAGTTGTTATTATTATTATTGCGTATTATTGTTTTCATTTGTGTTGTCTGTGTGATAAAGAGAAGATGATTAGAAATATACCTATGGATAAATATATAGATGCAACTAGATGGGTCATGCCTGTCGTACAGCATCCTTTAAACAATTATAAACGGAATATGCTTGTGTAATTTAAGAAGGCATATATTCAGATACATTTCAAAGCATATATCCAGCTTTACTAATGATGTCTTGATGTATTATGAATAATGTTTTGTTTGCATTTGAGTGCAAAAGATCCATGAACATTCACTCCTAGTAGAGAGAGTGCTTAAATATTAGTCTTTGTTTATTTTATTTTTGAGACTGTGAGGAAAAACAAGTTTAATTATTTAATCTACTGTATTGATTTGGTGATAAAGATGTGCTGCATGACAGGACATGAATGAACTACAGAGCAGCTGAAATCAGTCGATCAGAGTGTAGATGCAGTGCTGATGATGAATGGATGCTGAGACACTTACTGAAGTAAAGTCTGTAGTGGTGTGTTTTCTCTGCCTCTCTCTCCTCCCACGCTGAAGCTCATGCTGCCTGTTCTTCCTGCCCTGTAGGTGTTCTGACCGCTTACTTACTGTTGGCAGCTGAGGCATACGTTAATCCGATAATCAGGCAGCTGATCCTGCAGAGGAGAGAGAGAGCAAAATCTGTCAGAGTTCTGGACTGTTATTGCATAACATTATTTGTGTGCCTTTTTGTATCTGTCTTTTCATCTGTCCATCAATCATCTGACTGTCTGTCTGTCTGTCGTCCATCTAAATATCTATCTATCTATCTATCATCTGTTTGTCCTATCTGTCTGTCTGTCTGTCCATCCATCTAAATAACCATCTATCTGTCTGTTCATCCTGTCCATCTACCTATCTATCTGTCCATCCATCCATCCACCTATCCTATCTGTTGTCCGATCCGTCCATCTACCTATCTGTGGTCCATCCATCCATCTACCTATCTCTCTATCTGTCTGTCTGTCTGTCTGTCTGTCCATCCATTTAAATATCCATCTGTCTTTCTGTTCATCTGTCCATCTACCTATCTGTCTGTCCCTTCCGTCCATCTGCCTATCTATCTGTCTCTGTGTCTGTCGTCTATCCATCAATATCTAAATAACCATCCTGTCTGTCTGTTCATCTGTCCATCCTACCTATCTATCTGTCAATCCGTCCATCTACCTATCTGTGGGTCCATCGGTCCATCTCTGCCTATCTATCTATCTATCTGTCCGTCCGTCCATCTACCTATCTGGCCGGTCCATCCATCCATCTGCCTATCTCTCCTATCCTGTCTGTCTGGTCTGTCTGTCCATCCATCCTAAATATCCATCTGTCTGTGTTCATCTGTCCATCTACCTATCCTGTCTGTCCTTCCGTCCATCTGCCTATCTATCTGTCTGTCTGTCTGTCCGTCTGTCCATCCATCCATCTAAATAACCATCTGTCTGTCTGTTCATCTGTCCATCTACCTATCTATCTGTCCATCAGATCCATCCTACCTATCTGTCGGTCCATCGGTCCATCTGCCTAGCTATATATCCTATCTATCATCTGTCTGTCATCCTCATGATAGATCCATCCTAAATATCCATCTGTCTGACTGTCTGTCCATCCATCTAAATGTCATTTTCCATCCATCACCTATCTGTCTGTCTGTCTGTTTGTTTTGTCCAGTCCATCTAATTATCTATCTTTCCTGTCTGTCCATCCATCCATCCATCCATCCATCCATCTACCCTATCTGTCCTAACGGACTGTCTATACATCTACCTCTCTATCTGTCCATCTACCTGTCTATCTGTCTGTCTTTCCTGTCTGTCCATCCATCCATCCATCCCGTCCTAAATATCTATCTGTCCAGATCCATCCTGTCTGTCTGTCCATCCATCCAAATGCATCCATCTACCTACTTAACTATCTGTCGTCCCTCCATCTGCCTATCTATCTGTTTGTCCATCCTATCCTATCTGTCTCTCCTGTGTGTCTGTCTGTCCATTTAAATATCCTGTCCGGTCTGTCCCTCCGTCCATCAAATATCTATCTGTCCTGCCTGTCCATCCATCCTACTGGTTATATGTCTGTCTATCTGTCCATCCATCGACCCTATCAATGTCCATCCATCCATCCGATCCATCCTACCTATCTATCTGTCTGTCCTGTCCATCATCTGTGCATGCGTGCCATTCAGTTCAGTCGTGTGTCCATCCATCTGTCCTGTCTGTCCATCTATCTATCTATCTATCTATCATCTGTCTGTCTGTCCTATCTGTCTGTCTGTCCGTCCATCCATCTAAATAACCATCTGTCTGTCTGTTCATCCTGTCCATCTACCTATCCTATCTGTCCGTCCATCCATCCACCTATCTATCGTCCGTCCAGGTCCATCTACCTATCTGATGGTCCATCCATCCATCTGCTATCTCTCTATCTGTCTGTCTGTCTGTCTGTCTGTCCATCCATTTAAATGTCCATCTGTCTTTCTGTTCCATCCTGTCCATCTACCTATCATCTGTCTTCGATCCATCTGCCTATCTATCTGTCTGTCCTGTCTGTCCGTCTGTCCATCCATCCATCTAGAAGCTATTCATCCTGTCCTGTCTGTTCATCCTGACTCCATCTACCCTATCCTCTGTCCATCGATCCATCCTACCTATCTATCCGGTCCATCGGTCCATCTGCCCTATCTATCTATCTATCCTGTCTATCCTGTCTGTCTCTCTGTCTAATCCGTCCAATAAATATCCATCTAATCTGACTGTCTGTCCATCCATCCTCTAAATATCTATTTCCATCCATCTACCTATCTGTCTGTCTGTCTGTTTGTTTGTTGTCAGATCCATCTAATTATCTATCTTTCTGTCTGTCCATCCATCCATCCATCCATCCATCCATCTACCTATCTGATCTAGCTGGACTGTCTGTCTGCCATCTACTATCTCTATCTATCTGTCCAATCCTACCTGTCTATCTGTCTGTCTGTCTGTCTGTCCATCCATCCCCGATCCATCCCGTCCTAAATATCTGTCTGTCTATCCATCCATCCATCCATCTACCTACTTAACTATCTGTCTGTCCCTCCATCTGCCTATCTATCTGTCTGTCTGTCCATCCATCAGTCCATCTAAATATCTATCTGTCTGTCTGTCCGTCCATCTACCGATTTATCTGTCTATCCGTCAGTCCATATAAATGTCTATGTCTGTCCGTCCATCCATCTGTCCATTTACCTATCTATCTATCCATCTGTCTCTTTCTCCATCCATCTGCCTGAACATCTTGTCTGTCTCTTTATCTGTGTCCATCCATAAATCATTACACAGTCTGTTAAGCACATTCCAAGGCTGTTTTAAAGTGCGCACACTCGTGATTAAGGTCATTCTTGTGGTTGACGTCATTTAAACTTCTCATCTACTGTAGGCGTCTAAAAGCAAAAGCAGTTTTCTCAGAGCATTTCCTCTCACAGCTGCTTGACTCCAGGAGCTGAGACCTCAATTTCCCCTGCGTTTGATTCATTCTGCATAAAACACAGCAGATCTCAACTCTCTGACCTTCGAGTGTGCTGCTTGTTTCTGTGTCGGTGCGGCAGTGCTGTATCCTGAGGGCAGGTGGATGCATGGATCTCTCGGTTAGTACGTCAGCAGCGTGTGTAAATGTCAGTGTGTGAAGGAGGATGCGCCGTGATTCACAGCAGCAGGTGGAAAAGACAAGAGTTTAGTGCAAAGCCAATTACCTGCCGGATTACCCTCCTGCTGCGCTGATTTCACCAGCGCTGTTTGATAAGATGCTTATGGAAGCTAATTTTTAACCCGGTCACATTATAGATAGTAACACAGACTATAAAAAAGGCTGGGGAAGTTCCTCCTCATTAGTGTGCAGTAGAACAGAGTCAAATCAGTGTTTGAATAAAGTGTCACGCTGTGCGTAAGAAGAACAAACAAACGAGAAAAAAAGTGTGAACAGTTCAGTGCTGTATTTAGTCTTGGTTTTCTCTGAGCTCTTTTAGAATATATTCCTACTACAAGATTTAATGAAGTCCCACTGAGTGCAATTAAAAACAGTAGAGTTGAATATACTCTGACATGTTTTTGTTACAGCAGAGCCATTTCTGTTACATGTTTCAACAAAACCCCCAGTCTGATACATTCTATCATTCTACACAGCTAAGAACAAGTTGTTTTGGAATGTTACTTTTTGAAAGTTTTCTGAATGTTTTGAAACAGAGCGTCTGATTGGATCGCTGACTCCTGCGGTGCCGCTGTTCGCCAGTGGGAGGAGCTTCTGCAGATCTACAGCTGTCAATCAAGCGGATGGATGTGCTGGTGTTCACAGAGGTCAGAGATGTTATTTCATGCTCGAGTTCACTCAAGTGGACCAAAAATGCCGACATCAAAACAGTATCACAGTTACTCACACAAAACCACTGCGTTAGATTCAGCTGAGCGTCACTTATAAAACAGACCGGGGCTAGTTGTCACAAAGTGATTTTGCGGATAAACTGCACAGTGCTTGTTATCTCCATCAGTGGTTTTGCTGGTTTCAGACATGTAGAATAATGTTTGTGAATTCTCACAAACATAAGATTCAGTTTGGGGCAAGTTGTCATGTGCATTTAAACTGTTGTAATTTCAGTGCGTGCTTGTTTTCTCTACTTTCCATAGGCTTGAAGCAATCATTTTTAGTTGTTTTCATGACTTGTTTCACTGTATAAATTCTACTGCAAAGGCTATTTAATGGCAGGTTTGTGTTGTGACAGCTTACCCCATGTAGTGTGACAACATGCAGCATGATTGTTTTTTTGCAGGTAGTAACATTAAAAAACAGCAAAAAATGCAACAAGTAGCCCCGATCTCCTATTTATATAACTATAACTTTGTTTGAGTTTGAAAGATTACTCAAAGTTGATTAGTCCAAAGTTTTGCTTTAACTTTTTCAAGAAACATTGCTTATAAATAGGAATTTTTACAACTTAATTTCACTAATTAGCTGTCAGCGCTTTTCCTCATGTAAACAGACACTTCACAGCATGAATGCTAATTGCTGTTTGTTTTACAGAGCAAATAGTTTTACACACATCTGCATATCAAACAACACCAGATCAGCAGAACAACACCGCAAACACTTACGTCCAGATATGACTTCATGAATCGTTTAATACATTGACTGTTTTTGTTGCACTTAATGAACACATTTAATGTGTGTGCGCTGTACATTTCTGCAGCATGCTAGCATGCACCGCTCTATTAAAGCAACAGTTCCTCAGAAATGAAAAATCATTCTTTTATTGAGCCTCATGTTGAGCAGAAGAGAGCTTCAGTTAGTCACAGATAGGGCTGCACGATTCATCGAAAACTGATTATCAGGGCTCTAATTTAATGTTGTACATTTGAAAATGAAGACAGACAGAAATATTAGCACTAAAATAAAATTATTATTGTTATTATTATTAAATTCTACATTTTTTATTTTACAACAACATATCACAATCGTAGTTTTATAGTAGTTTAATTTTATGTTACAATAAAATATTTTTAGTTATATATTTTATTAATAGTAATTATTATGATCATTATTATGTTATCATTAGTTTTTTTACAGTGAATTATTAGAACAGTAATTTTGTTACAATAGTAATCTGATGTTAATTTTTATTGTTAATAATAATAAAAATTGTAATATTTCTTTGTAAAATTAAAAGGATCTAGTATTTAAGAATATAATAATTATTAATTATTATTATTATTTATTATTATTATAAATATTTATAATAATAATTATTATTATATTTTTCTTAAATACTAGATCATTTTAATTTAATGAATCAAATAAATATAACAATAGTATAATAATTTTTGTTATAATCATTATAATATTACCATTAGATTTTTACAGTGAATTATTACAATTACAATATTTCTTGTAATAATAGTAGTAATAATAATAATAATAATAATTATTATTATTCATGTTCATTTAATAATAAATAATAATAATAATAATTATTATTAATAATAATAATAATAATAATAATATTACAAGAGTAGTATTTATTATAATAATAATAATAATAATTATTATTATTATTACAATAGTAATATTTCTTATCTTATTAATAATAATCATTGTGATAATCATTATTATATTACCATTAGATTTTTACAGTGAATTATTACAATAGTAATATTTTTATGGTAATAATAGTAATAATAATAATTATTATAATAATAATAATAATAATAATAATAAATATTATTATATTTTTCTTAAATACTAGATCCTTTTAATTTTACAAAGAAATATTACAATAGTAATATTTCTTATCTTATTAATAATAATTACTGTGATAATCATTATTATATTACCATTAGATTTTTTTTACAGTGAATTATTACAATAGTAATATTTCCAGTGGTAATAATAATAATAATAATAATAATTATTATTATTATTATTAATGTTAATTTAGTAGTAGTAATAATAATAATAATAATAAATTATTATTATCAATGTTAATTTAATTACAGTAATTATTATTATTATTATTATTAGATTACAATTATTATTATTATTATTATTATTATTATTAATATTTTCTTAAATACTAGATCCTTTTAATTTTACAAAGAAATATTACAATAGTAATATTTCTTATCTTATTAATAATAATTACTGTGATAATCATTATTATATTACCATTAGATTTTTTTTACAGTGAATTATTACAATAGTAATATTTCCTGTGGTAATAATAATAATAATAATAATTATTATTATTATTAATGTTAATTTAATTACAGTAATTATTATTATTATTATTATTATTATTAGATTACAATTATTATTATTATTATTATTATTATATTTTTCTTAAATACTAGATCCTTTTAATTTTACAAAGAAATATTACAATAGTAATATTTCTTATCTTATTAATAATAATTACTGTGATAATCATTATTATATTACCATTAGATTTTTTTACAGTGAATTATTACAATAGTAATATTTCTTATGGTAATAATAATAATAATAATCTTCTGCTTCTTCTTAAATATTGGATCTTTTTTATTTCACAAATATTACAATAATACTATCTGCTGTTTTCATATTTTAATAATAATAATAATAATAATAATAATATAGTTATTATTGTTTTTATATTTTTCTTAAATAGTAGATCTTTGTTGTTTTACAGTAAAACATTAAGTAATAACAACAACAACAACAAATTATTATTATAATAACAACATTTGGGTCAAATTGTGCAGTTAAACACATCAAACCTGGAGCTTTTTAAAAACAAAAAGCCTTTTTTAAATTTCAATCCTGGTATCAGAAACATCGCCCTTTTTTCCCCAAACCGTGCAGCCCTACTGTCAGTGTGTGTGTGTGTGTGTGTGTGTGCAGTGTTTTCACAGGAGTCTGTTCGAGGGTTTGTAAGTGTCTCATGACGCTCCTTCAGTCCAGATCCTCGAGCACGAGCTCGTCGTGCTGCTGTCCGCTGCAGAACTCTCTCCTGCCGTTCCCCTGAGCCTTCGTCCCGTCTCTGTCCGCAAACACGCGGTTGTGTTTCCACGTGCCGTTGCGTCTGGGCTGCGGCGGCTCGTCCACCAGACACAGGCCCATCTTAAACGCCGCCTGAAAGCCGCGCCGGAAGTTCTCGTTGAAGTAGCCGTACACGATGGGGTTGACGCTGCTGTTGAAGAAGGCCAGCCAGTGGGCGAACGGGAAGACGTAGACGGCCACCAGGTCCAGCTGAGCGGCCGACAGGTTGCCGTAGTCCGTCAGCAACATGAGGATCCACAGCGGCAGCCAGGAGACGGTGAAGAGCAGCGCCACCATCAGCAGCATGTTCACCACGCGCAGCTTCCTGCGGAAAACACGCCGGCTCTCGTCATCGGCGTGCGCGTCGCGGATGGACGCCGGCGGTTTGACCAGCTTGACGGCGATGCGCGTGTACATGATGACGATGACCGTGACCGGAGCCAGGTAGATGTGCGAGAACAGGACGGTGGTGTAGATCTTCCTCATGCTCTGGTCGGGCCAGGCCTCCCAGCAGGTGTAGAGCGGGGACGTCACGTTGTGCTCGTCCACCGTGAAGTGCAGGACGTCCTGCGAGACGGTCAGAGTGACGGCGGACGGACACATGATGGCGACGGCCAGAGCCCAGATGAAGGCGATGGTGATGATGGCCTGACGCCGCGTCAGCTTACGCTGGAACGGATACACGATGCAGCGGAACCTGGAACGCAGGAGACCGAGATTGTCTGAGCATACTGGACAGGAGACAAAATCATGCATGGGTAAACTACAATACTTAGATTGAGGTGTCCAATTTATGACAAAAAGTTGAAATTTATGAGATTAAATAATCAAAATTATAACAAAACAAATACAATAAAAAAAATCTAAATTTTAAGTAAAATTTGGATTTGGAAAAAAATTGGAAAATTTTAAATATGAGATTAAAAAATACAATTCTGAAATAAATAAATCTAAAGTATGAGACTAAAAAGTCAAATGTATGACTAAAATGTATATTTATAAAAAATGTAATATAATAATAATTATAAAAATTTAAGTTATCACAAAAAATGAATTATGAGATTAGAAAGTCGAAATTATGACGTACTAAATCATAATTAAGTGAAATCCTAAATTATGACAAAAAGTTGAAAATCAAATTAAATCAGATTAAATAATTAAAATTATACAAAAAAACAAAAAACTAATTATGACAAAGTCATAATCATGGTATTGAAAAAGTACAAATTTGAGAAAAAAAATACAATTCTGAAATGAATCTAAATTATGAGATTAAAAACTCAAATGTTTGACTAAAAAAATGAAATTATGAGATTTAAAAAGTCCAAATTATCACAAAAAATTAATGATGATATTAGAAAGTCAAAATTAAGACATAATAAATTATAATTGAGAAAAATTCCAAATTATGAAATAAAAAGTGCAAATTATGACAAAAAGTTGAAAATGAGATTAAGTAATCAAAATTATTTAAAAAAGTAATTAATTATTTAATTAAAAATCCAAATTCTGACAAGGTCATAATCATGGTGTTGAAAAAGTGAAGAAAAAAAAGATTAAAAAAGACAATTCTGAAATAAATAAATCTAAAGTATGAGACTAAAAAGTCAAATGTATGACTAAAATGTATATTTATAAAAAATGTAATTATAATAATAATTATAAACATTTAAGTTATCACAAAAAATGAATTATGAGATTAGAAAGTCGAAATTATGACGTACTAAATCATAATTAAGCGAAATTCTAAATTATGACAATTTGTGAGATTTAAAATAGTGAAAATTATGAGATTAAATAATTAAAATTATACAAAAAAACAAAAAACTAATTATGACAAGGTCATAATCATGGTATTGAAAAAGTACAAATTTGAGAAAAAAAATACAATTCTGAAATGAATCTAAATTATGAGATTAAAAACTCAAATGTTTGACTAAAAAAATGAAATTATGAGATTTAAAAAGTCCAAATTATCACAAAAAATTAATGATGATATTAGAAAGTCAAAATTAAGACATAATAAATTATAATTGAGAAAAATTCCAAATTATGAGATAAAAAGTCCAAATGACAAAAAGTTGAAAATAAAATAAAATGTATAAGATTTAAAAAGTTAAAAAATTATGAGGTTAAGTAATCAAAAATAAAAAAAAAATCCAAATTATGACAAGGTCATAATCATGGTGTTGAAAAAGTGAAGAAAAAAAAGATTAAAAAAGACAATTCTGAAATAAATAAATCTAAATTATGAGATTAAAAAGTCAAATGTATGACAAAAATGTAAAATTAAAAAATGAAATTATGAGATTTAAAAAGTCAAAATTACCACAAAAAATTAATTATGATGTTAGAAAGTCGAAAGTATGACATACTAAATCATAATTGAGAAAAATTCCAAATTATGAGATGAAAAGTTCAAATTATGACAAAAAGTTGAAATTTATGAGATTAAATAATCAAAATTATAACAAAACAAATACAACAAAAAAATCAAAATTTCAAGTAAAATTTGGATTTGGAAAAAAAAAATTTTAATATGAGATTACAAAATACAATTCTGAAATAAATAAATCTAAAGTATGAGACTAAAAAGTCAAATGTATGACTAAAATGTATATTTATAAAAAATGTAATTATAATAATAATAATGAAAATTTAAGTTATCACAAAAAATGAAATTATTCCGTACTAAATCATAATTAAGAGAAATTCCAAATTATGACATAAAAAGTCCAAATTATGACAAAAAGTTGAAAATAAAATCAAATTTATGAGATTTAAAATAGTACAAATTATGAGATTAAAAAAAAAATCAAAATTATGACAAGGTCATAATCATGGGATTGAAAAAGTAAAAATATGAGATTAAAAAATAAATTAATTTAAATTATGAGATTAAAAAGTCAAATGTATGACTGAAATGTATATTTAAAAAAAAAAAGATGAAATTATGAGATTTAAAAAGTCAAAATTACCACAAAAAATATGATATTAGAAAGTCGAACGTATGACATACTAAATCATAATTGAGAAAAATTCCAAATTATGACATAAAAAGTCCAAATTATGACAAAAAGTTGAAAATAAAATCAAATTTATGAGATTTAAAATAGTAAAAATTATGAGATTAAATAATCAAAAAAAAAAAAAAACCAAATGATGACAAGGTCATAGTCATGGGAATGAAAAAGTAAAAATATGAGATTAAAAAATACAATTCTGAAATAAATACATCTAAATTCTGAGATTAAAAAGTCAAATGTATGACAAAAAATGTATAATTAAAAAATGAAATTATGAGATTTAAATGATCATAAAAATGAAATTATGAGATAAAAAGTCAAAATTATGACAAACACTGGAAAATAAAAGCAAATGTATGCGATTTAAAATGTAAAAATAAGGAGATTAAATAATTTAAAAATGTATATATAAAAAATAATCCAAATGATGACAAGGTCATAATCATGGGATTGAAAAAGTAAAAATATGAGATTAAAAAATACAATTCTGAAATAAATACATCTAAAGTATGAGACAAAAAGTCAAATGTATGACTAAAATGTATATTTATAAAAAAAAATCTAAATTATGAGGTAAAAAGTCCAAATTATGACAAAAAGTTGAAAATAAAATAAAATGTATAAGATTTAAAAAGTTAAAAAATTATGAGATTAAATAATCAAAAATAAAAAAAAAATCCAAATCATAATCATGGGATTGAAAAAGTAAAAATATGCCATACCAAAAATCTAAATTATGACAAAAACTTAATATTTTCATGACTATGACGTGATAATAATGAGTTAAAAAATTGAGATCACATAAAATGTCATAATTATTAAATAGTCACTTAATTATTCAAAATAATGAAATTATGATAAAAGTTAAAATGTTAAGATTAATACATCAAAAAAGTGAAGTTACAATACTCAATCAATCAAGTCAATTTATGAGAGAAAGAATCAAAAGTATGACACACTAAATCATAATTATGAGATACAAAAAGTCGGTATTATGACATTATAATGACAAAGTCGAAATTAGGAGATGATAACAATTATAAGGTAAATGTGGCGGAAATGAGTTGACCTCAGAGATTTGACTTCTCTTAAATCGTTAAATTATTGTAACCTACTGCATCGCCTTAGAATCAAGCTGATGGACTGATTACAAAAGCTGAACTCAACGATCGGATTCAACTCGACAATTTCAGTTTCTCTGTACAACATGTACAGACTGTGGGCGACTCACAGACGCCGCTCCAGCCTTGAAATCACAGTTCTGTTCAATTTGTGACATAATGTGTGAATGTGAAGGAAGAACGGCGCTTTCATTGACACCAGCTGTCAGATTCGACTTAACGCTGCTTTTTGTGAAACACAAATGGATTTTTTATGTTCACCTGTTGTTCTTTTTCAAACAATACAAGCACATTGTAACTACATCTGTCAGTGACCAAACTGAAGCTTTATAGCTGTGGTTCATATTACGCTAAACTAAAAAAACAAACAAAAAAACATGCTTTGGTAAGTCGCAATGATGAGATTAAAATGACCAAAAATATTAAATTATTAAAAAAAAAAAACGCAATTATTAAATTATTAAAAATATACATTTTAAAAAAAACTAAATATGAGATTGAAAACTATTAGAAAACCGTTGAATTTATGACGTCATCATTATAAAATAAAAAAAAAAGGAAATATGGCACAGAGCAACAAAATTAAAAAAATCTGAATTATGAGATTAAAATGACAAAAAATATTAAATTATTAAAAGAACACAATTATTAAATAATTAAAATTATACATTTACAAAAATATATTAAATTATAAGATTAAAATAAATTATTGGAAAACCATTGAATTTATGACGTCATAATTATAAAATAAAAAAAAGAAAATATGACACAGAGCAACAAAATTAAAAAAATCTGAATTATGAGATTAAAATGACAAAAATATTAAATTATTAAAAAAAACAATTATTAAATAAAAATACACATTTAAGAAGTAAAAATTATGAGATTGAAATTATGAGAAAAACGTTGAATTTATGATGTCATAATTATAAAATAAAAAAATGAAAAAATGAAAAAAGAAAAAAAAAAACTACAAATTAATCAAAAAGATTTAAAAGAAAGATCACAATTGCTAAATAAAAAGACAAAATTCTAAATTTAAGAATTATGGAATTGAAAAAAATTATGACTACACCATACTAAGTTATAATTATGACATACAACAAATATCATAATTATTAACTAAAAAATTATGACATACTAAGTCATAATTATAAGATAAAATGTAGAAATTAGGACATATGTCAAAATTATCCAAAAAATTAACATACAACCTCACAGTTATTAACTTTTAAAAAATTATGCTGAAAAAATATCAAAACTATGAGATTAGAAAAACATAATTATGGGAAATACATCATAATTCTAGCATAAAAGATCTAGATAATAAGAAATTATGACAAAAAATTTACATTATTGAAAAATTTACGTAAAATATTACATTATTAAATAGAAAATCAAACCTATAAGTTTAAAAAGTCTAAATTATGGAATCATTCAATCAAAATTATGCCAAAAAAAATCTGAATTATGAGATTAAAATGACAAAAAATATTTAATTATTAAAAAAAGATTATAAGTGAAAAAAGAAAGTAGAAATAATGACAAACAATTGACATTATTGAAAGATTTACATAAAACATAATTAAATAGGAAATCAAAATTCTAAGTTTGAAAAGTCTAAATTATGGGATCATAAAATCAAAATTATGCCAAAAAAACTGAATTATGAGATTAAAATGAGAAAAAACACACAATTAAATAAAAATGATACATTTAAAAAGTAAAAATTATGAGAAAAACATTGGATTTATGACATCATAATTATAAAATAAAAAGTAGAAAATATGGCATTTAGCAACAAAATTATCGAAAAGATTTAAATTGTCACAATTACTAAATAAAAAGTCAAAATTCTAAATTTAAGAAGTCATAATTATGGAATTGAAAAGTAAAAATTATGACTACACATACATAAGTTATAATTATGACATAAAAGTCAGAAAAACAACATCAAATACCACAATCAGGATTGAAAAATTAAAAAAATGAGATTATAAAGATTGAAATTCTGACAAAAAGTCATAATTATGGCATAAAAGATCAAGATTATAAGATAAAAAGTAGAAATTATGACAACTGACATTATTGAAAAATTCACATAAAACAATGAAATAGAAAATCAAAATTCTAAGTTTGAAAAGTCTAAATTATGGGATCAAAAAAATCAAAATTATGAGATTAAAATGAGAAAAAACACACAATTAAATAAAAATTATACATTTAAAAAGTAAAAATTATGAGAAAAACATTGGATTTATGACATCATAATTCTAATATAAAAAGTTGAAATTATAGCATTTAGCGACAAAATTATCGAAAAGATTTAAAATATCACAGTTACTAAATAAAAAGACAAAATACTACATTTAAGAAGTCATAATTATGGAATTAAAAAGTAAAAATTATGACTACACATACATACATCATACATAAATTATAATTATGGCATAAAAGTCAGAAAAAAACAACATCAAATCCCACAATTACAGGACTGAAAAATTAAAAATATGAAATTATAAAGTCTGAAATTATGACAAAGAGTCATAATTATGGCATAAAAGATCAAGATTATAAAATAAAAAGTAAAGTACATTATTGAAAAATGTACATTAAACATTGTTAAATAGAAAATTAAAATTTTAAGTTTGAAACGTCTAAATTATGGCATCATAAAATCAAAATTATGCCAAAAATCTAAATTATGAGATTAAAATGAGAAAAACAAATACAATTATTAAATAAACATTATACATTTAAAAAGTAAAAATTATGAGAAAAACATTGAATTTATGACGTCATCATTATAAAATAAAAATATGAGATTATAAAGTCTGAAATTATGACAAAGAGTCATAATTATGGGAAAGAATCATAATTATGACATAAAAGATCAAGATTATAAGATAAAAGGTTATATTAAAATGATGATCGAAAAGTCAAAGTTTGAAAGGTCTTTATAAGTTTATAAAATCAAGCCAAAAAAATCTGAATTTTAAAATTATGACAAAAAGTCAGAATTATGAGAAATAAAAGGCCTACTAACATAAGAAATCATAATTATAAGATAAAAAGGAGAAATGATTCATTGATTGTCAGGGTCAGATATGTAAGTTTTATAGCAGTGTTTCATATGAGAGCTGAATAGTTTTGTGTTCCACAGAAGAGAGAGAGAGAGAGAGCGTCATACGGGTTTGGAAAGACATGAGGGTGAGTAAATGATGACAAAACAATGATTTTTTGGCTCCGTTATTAACTGAAGTCACACAGAAAGAAGCCGGAATGACTGAGCGGAGCTGGTTTTGCGTGTACAGTAGCGCAGATGAGATTGGTAAAGAGTGTCATTCTGTCTCAGCGGGTCACAGACAGCGAGTGAATGATGTCGCTTGTTTGTATTCATGTGAAGTGCAGGAGAGGGTGAGAGTTATTAACCTTTCCACAGCGATGGCCACCAGCGTGAAGACAGATGCCGAGACTGAAGCTCCCTGGACGAGTCCACTCATTTTACAGATCACCACATCAAACGGCCACCCTGAGACGACATAATGACAGAGAGAAGAGCGCTTATATACAGCTAAAAACACGAACACACACACAGATCCAGCTCACGACCCAATGTGAGATGAATTCATAACCTCTAATTCAAAGTAACTACATACTTCAAAACTAGGGGGGAAAAAAAGAGACAAATGTGGTGTTTATATTTATTTATTGAGTGAATAAACCACTCATGATACTTCGCGAATGGTCTGATCAAATAAAAACGTGGTACCATAGAAATCGAGTGTTAATGTAAAAACAGAAGTAGTTTGAAAGTGGTGAGACATTCACTTTGTGATTTTTATTTATTTATTTATGTATTTATTTATTTATTTTTGCTCTTCATGGTAACAGTAACTTCCCTAAATCTATGTCAGTTATGACATAAAAATTCATATTTATGAGATAAAAAGTAGAAATTGTCATAAAAGTTGAAGTCATCAACAAAATCAACATAAAATATATTTGTTAAATAAAAATGTCATAACTATGAGATTAAAAAGTAGAAATAAGGACATACGTTGAAATAAAATACCATAATTATTAAATAGAAAGTAAGAATAATGTTTAAAAAGTCAAAATTATACCAAAAAGATAAATTAGGACATATGTCAAACTTATCCAAAAATAAAAAAGAGACAAAATACCACAATTATTAAATAAAAAGTAAGAATTACGTTGAAAAAGTCCAAAATAATGCCAAAAAGATAAAAGATAAAGATAAGATAAAAGATAAAATGTAGAAATTAGGACATGTGTCAAAATTAAAAAAATAAATAAATAAATAAAAAGTAAGAATTATGTTGAAAAAGTTGTAACTAAACTGACCAAAATTATAAACGCAACACTTTTTTTTTGCTCCCATTTTTCATGAGCTGAACTCAAAGATCTAAGACTTTTTCTATGTACACAAAAGGCCTATTTCTCTCAAATATTGTCCACAAATCTGTCTAAATCTGTGTTAATGAGCCGAGATAATCCATCCACCTCACAGGTGTGGCATATCAAGATGCTGATTAGACAGTATGATTATTGCACAGGTGTGCCTTAGGCTGGACACGATAAAATGTGCAGTTTTATCACACAGCACAATGCCACAGATGTCGCAAGTTTTGAGGAAGCGTGCAATTGGCATACTGACTGCAGGAATGTCCACCAGAGCTGTTGCCCGTGAATTGAATGTTCATTTCTTTACCATAAGCCGTCTCCAAAAACGTTTCAGAGAATTTGGCAGTACATTCAACCGCAGACCACTTGTATCCACACCAGCCCAGGACCTCCACATCCAGCATCTACACCTCCAAGATCGTCTGAGACCAGCCACCCGGACAGCTGCTGCAACAATCGGTTTGCAAAACCAAAGAATTTCTGCAGAAACTGTCAGAAATCGTCTCAGGGAAGCTCATCTGCATGCTCGTCGTCCTCACCAGGGTCTCGACCTGACTGCAGTTCATCATCATAATCGATTCGAGTGGGCAAATGCTCTTTGGCACTTTGGAGAGGTGTTCTCTTCACGGATGAATCCCGGTTTTCACTGTACAGGGCAGATGGCAGACAGCGTGTATGGCATCGTGTGGGTGAGCGGTTTGCTGATGTCAACGTTGTGGATCGAGTGGCCCATGGTGGCGGTGGGGTTATGGTATGGGCAGGCGTATGTTATGGACAACGAACACAGGTGCATTTTATTGATGGCATTTTGAATGCACAGAGATACCGTGACGAGATCCTGAGGCCCATTGTTGTGCCATTCATCTACGACCATCACCTCATGTTGCAGCACGATAATGCACGGCCCCATGTTGCAAGGATCTGTACACAATTCCTGGAAGCTGAAAACATCCCAGTTCTTGCATGGCCAGCATACTCACCGGACCCCCCTGGACCCCCCCAATACAATAAAACTGCACATTTTAGAGTGGCCTTTTATTGACACCAGCCTAATGCACACCTGTGCAATAATCATGCTGTCTAATCAGCATTTTGATATGCCACACCTGTGAGACGGATGGATTATCTCGGCAAAGGAGAAGTGCCCACTAACATCTAACAAAGTGTTGCGTTTATAATTTTGATCAGTGTATAAGATAAAATGTAGAAATAAGGACATGTGTGAAAATTATCCCCCCAAAAAATCAACATAAAATACAATTAAATAAAATGTAAAAATTATGTTGAAAAAGTCAAAATTACAAGATCTGCAAATCAAAATTATGGCTTAAATTTTTAAATATGATATTAATAAGTAAAAATTATGGCCAAAGGTACTAATTACTGATTTGTCTCTACACAAATATTATTACTGAAATATAATTAGTTCATGAAAAGTCTTTAATTTGTTGTTCTAAAAATTAATACTTAAGGTTTTACTTGTGGAGGTTTTGTATGTTGGTTAAATAATAATAATATTAGAAATACATGTTTTGTTTGTTTAAATATCTGAGATGGAACAGCTGGACTCCAGCATTAATGACTGTTTTTAAAACAACATTTGCACTGACATTAATTTTCTTCATTTAAGATCCTGCAGCTGCAGAAAAACTTGTTGCCGCATTTAATATAAAACAATCCTCGATTCTGATTTCACTCATAATTAAAGTTTAATGCAAAATGTGTGAATATTAATATTAAATATTTGACTTCACTATACAATTTGTTTTTGTGTCTCACAGTGTTGACAGCAGAAACAATGTTAAATGTCATTACATGTTCAACAGATTAGTATAAATGAATAAGAATTAGAATGATCTCATTGGGTGTTAAGTCAATAAATTAGCTGGCATATGGTTGCTTTTCACAACACATGGTCTGAATGCAAATGCTGAACAGCAAAGGCTTTAATCTGAGTCATCAGCGTATAATGCTGACATCATGCAACCAAACACTTGCGATGAAATTCATGTTTACATTTGCAGAACCGTTGTTGACTCCTGCAGTCTGCAGTCCGAGCACAAAGACGCGGTGTGCCGTGAACCGCTTTAAAAGCCCCACGTTACTTTTCTTCTGCTGTTTTCCTCCTGTTTTCATTTTACTTTGACAGTAATGAATGCACGGAAACACAAAGGTAGTGCGTTCCTTATGCAACAGGCGCACAAATCCTCTGTAAGTGCTCCTGCCTCTAAAATCACGGCTTTTCTTCAGCGCCCGCCATAAATGACTAAAATGTACCGAGAACCACAGCCATTCAATAACCAGAGAAATCTTAAAAAAAATAGTTAATCCAGAAATCCATCAGGCTTTTATGGCTCATATATTCTGAAAATATCAAGAAAAAATTTATCCAGAGACTGTGCATAATTATTAAATTTCAATGATTAATTTCATGATCAAAAAGTGATGCTTGTAAATCAGTGAGATCTTTATAACGTTAGAGGTCACTCTGTATCTCCAATAATATGAGATTTAAATGGTCCAAACAAAGGAATCCAACAATGATTGAGAGACGAACAAATAAACTTTCCTCAAAAGATGTGAGATGTTTTGGAGGCTTGGGAAGATCATTTCTCCACTGAGGAACAGTGAAAGTAAAGCTCCTGGAAACAAATGTTCCTCAAAAGATCCTGATGATCAGATTTGCCTTACCAAAAGGAAGTGCACTTCAAGTTTATTTTATATACTTTAGAAAGTTCAAGTATATTTTTGAGTATACTTTATGTAGTAAGTATACAAATATCAGTGTACTAGTAGTATATTTGTAAGTGTACTACAGTTTATCAATACTCTTTGGGACTAAATTGGCCCACTTTCTTGTATATAAAAGTATACTTTTAAGAATAACAGTAGTAAACTTTGAGTACACAACTAGTTTGTAGTGCATCTATACTAACAGTGAACTGGTACTGGTAGTTTACTAATTAAATACTTGTTGAAGTATAGTCTCAGTAAACTACTAGTTTGTAGTTTTATAGTGGTAGTTTACTAATTAAATACTTAGCATTTTTAGTACACTTTGAAGTATAGTATCAGTAAACTACTAGTTTAGTACTTTTATACTGGTAATTTACTAATTAAATACTTTTAGCATATCTAGTAAACTTTGAAGTATTGTCTCAGTAAACTACTAGTTTAGTCGTTTTATAGTGGTAGTTTACTAATTAAATGCTTGTAGCATTTTTAGAGTCTCAGTAAACTACTAGTTTAGTAGTTTTATAGTGGTAGTTTACTAATTAAATACTTGTAGCATTTCTAGTACACTTCGAAGTATAGTCTCAGTGAACTACTAGTTTAGTAGTTTTGGTAGTTTACTAATGAAATACTTGTAGCATTTTACTTTGAAGTATAGTCTCAGTGAACTACTAGTTTAGTATTTTTATACTGCAAGTATACTCGTACGTTTTCTTTAAGTGAACTTTACATTATACTTTAAGTATACTACTATGTCCCTATTCAGGTATTTATTTGTATATATTTTGTTATATGAATATGTTACCTTACAAAAATCAAAAGAAAGAACAGAGTATTGCTTGTAAACAAAACATTTTATTCTAGCTTCATGCATTCTCTTTTATAAACACTTGAATGCGGGTAAGTTTCATAAATAAGAAAAAAAAAACATTTTAAACAAAAAACCAAAAATATATTTAGACTTTTTCCTAAGTATAAGTCAAGTATACTTAAATGTAATTTAAAGTATATTTCTGAGGAGTGTAGACTGAAAGTATACTTTCATGTTTTTAGTTTAAAAGAAGTATACTTGTAGCGAAAGTTCTTTTTCCAACAAGGGGACACTCACAGATTTTTCTAGAAAATGATTCATGGAGAATCAAGTAAAGCCAAGCTGCTTCAGTCCAGTAAGTGTTCATCTGGAAATATTATAATTCTTACATGTACGTTTAAGAGACCTTGGCTCTTAACGCATGAAACAGACTCATGTTTTGTAAAAGAGTGATGAGTCACATGACATCCTCAGCTCTGCTGATTGGCTGCTGAGTCTTCATGAAGATGGCAGCATGGAGATGCATGTGAATACTACCAGATAAACTCTCTCCAGGTACATTAAAGCTCCTTCAGACACACTGAATTTAACCTGATGCATCTGAAGCACATGAAGCACATTTACCTGTGATCAGATTGTCCACCAGCGTGATGGGAAGGCATAAGATGCCCACCAACAGGTCGCTGATGGCCAGGTTGAGTATGAAGATGTTGGTGACGGTTCTCATCTGCCTGTTTTTCAGCACGATGAAGCACACCAGGATGTTTCCCAACATGCACAGCAAGAAGATGAGCACGTAGGCCAGGATAATGACGGAGGCCACGGCCAGGGAATGCTGGTAGAACGGTAAGAGGGTGAGGTTCCGGCTGTCGTTGAAGAAGGTGGTGGGGTTAATACTGATGTTCTCGCTGTAGAAGAAGCTGAGATCCATTGGTGAGAGAGTTTCCAAATCTAAGACTGAGAACAGAGAGATCCATGCTCAGAAATTTCAGAGAGTTCTTGCAGCAAATCAATGCATTTTTGTCTTGTTTTTCAGCACTGACATTGAAACATTTATTGAAACAAGATACATTTACTGGAGATCCAATGTCTTGTTTTCTGAAAAATGCATCAAAATTGTGTTTATGCTGAAAACTAGATCAATATCTGCCTGCGGGGTTAGAAAAATAATCTTGTTTTCTCTTCGAATCAAGTTGATTTTTCATCAACTCAATGCATTTTGACAGATTTTTCAGAAAACGCCATCATTTTGCATTAAATGTGTGTTAACTGTAGAGTGTTTAGGGGTCAAAGACTAAACGTTCAATTTTGGCATCAAATTAAATTAGCAAAAGTGATTTTATGTACACAGAAAGCATTTGATATTTCAAATAATTTACTGTAACAAAATACATCTGCTGTTTATATTTATTCATGATACTTTGTGAACGAACATAAAAATTCATAATGATAAGATAAAAAGTAGAAGCCATGTCATAAAAAGTTGAAATCATCAGCAAAATAAACATAAAATATATTTGTTAAATAAAAAATCATGTTGAAATTATCATCAAACAATTGACATAAAATACTGCAATTAATAAACAAAAAGTAAAAATTATGTTTAAAAAGTCAAAATTATGCCAAAAAAATGATAGAATTAAAAAGATCAAAAAGTCAGAAGTATAAGAAAAAGTAATAATTATAATTTAAAAAAATCTAAATTATGACATACTAAGACACAATTATAAGATAAAAAGTAGAAATTTAGACATATGTTGAAATTATCCCCCAAAATTAGCATGAAATACCACAATTACTAAATAAAGAAGTAAAAATTATGTTTATAAGGTTACAATTATGAGATAAAAAAGACAAAATAATGCCAAAACTTTTTATTTATGAGAAAAAAACTCTAAATTATGACATACTAAGTCATAATTATAAGACTAAATGTAGACATTAGGACATACATCAAAATTATCCCCAATAAAATGACTTAAAATACCACAGTTATCAAATAAAAAGTAAAAATCATGTTGAAAAATTAAAAATTACAAGATCAGAAAGTCAAAATGATGCCGAAAAAATGATGATAATTATATGGTTAGAAAGTCAAAATTATGACTAAAAGTTATAATTACAATAAAAACATGATGATGAACAAAATGATGTTGAAAAATTATGATTAAAAGATTAAAAAGTCTAAGATTAGAAGTATGACAAAAAGTAATAATTATGATTAAAAAAATCAACATGATGACATACTAAGTCACAATTAAAGATAAAAAGTAGAAATTTAGACATGCGTCGAAATTATCCTCAAATTGCATAAAATATCACAACTATTAAATAAAAAGTAAAAATTGTTTAAAAGGTCAAAATTACTAGATAAAGTCAAAACTATGCCAAAAAAAGGTAATTATAAGATTAAAAAGTCAGAAGTATGACAAAAAGTAATAATTATGATTTAAAAAATCGAAATTATGAAATACTAAGTCACAATTATAAGATTAAAAGTAAAAATTATGTTTAAAAGGTTAAAATTATGAGACAAAAAAGACAAAATTATAAAACATTTTAATTATGAGAAAAAAAACCTCGAAATTATGACATACTACGTAAAAGTAGACATTAGGACATACATCAAAATGATCAATAAAATGACATAAAATACCAGAAGTACAAGCTACGTTGAAAAAATCCAAATTACAAGATGAAAAATCAAAATGATAATTCTGAGATTAAAAAGTCAAAATTATGACAAAAAGTAATAATTATGATAAAAAAAAATCAGAAAAATAATGGGTGAAATAATGCTCCATCGTCATTCAGAGTAACAGATACTGTATTTTATGTAAAAATTAAACATACTTATTTTGGCCTGTGATTATTAAAGAAAATGTCCTTGAGTGTTATGAAAGGCGCTTATAAATAAAATGTATTATTATTATTATTATTAAAATAAAAGAAAAAGGCATTATACTAAATTTGATTATATTTTAAATGATTAAAAACACGTTTTTTTTTTTTAAGTATGGGACAAAATGAAATGAAAGTCATTATTTTTTACTTAGAAAAAAAGTGCAATTTAAGTGGGATACATTCTGAAAGAAACATTTTAATATAATTTTAAGCCTGTAACTTTATTTATTTATTTATTCATTCATTTGTTTGATACTTGCAAATCCCTTTTTGTGACCCTTAGATACTGGTACTGGAAAACAAGACAAAAATACCTTTTTTTTTTTTTTTTTGCAATAACTGCTGTAATTGTGGAGAAGATTCTGCTGAGTTTAAAAAAGCATTAAATTAAACTGTGAAGGTCCTTCACTCTTATCAGTCTTTAAATAGGCTGTAATATATAAAAGTGGCTGCGAGCAGCAATTACGTGACCAGAAACTGAAGGCAAATCATTTAAATTGAGATCAGAGTAAAAAGAACAGTAGTTTAATTTTATACCAGCTGTTTTACGGGTTATGCGCAGATGTGACATTAATTTCTACCTTGCGCCTCAAGGCCGCTCATCCCAGTGACATATATTACATTTCATTTTTAATATGCCATAAGCACAGTCCAGCCTCTCTGTTGACCGGTAAGGTCTGAAGATTAACTTTACATCAACATAACAGACAGGCAACATGCCTGACCTTGGAAAGATGGATGACATTATATTGCTAAGGACAAAAGGTGTCTACAGAAAGCAGAGCCAAGGCTGTAGGCCAAGGATGTTCAGTAATAAGCAAATTTGCATGCTTTTACAAACACTTGGTGGTGCTGTTCTGAAACTGTTAAGGTTAAGGACGCACTTAACAAGTTGTACAAGTATCATAACATTAATGACTCTAAAAACACTCATAATATTTGACCTAATTACTAAAAAATGTGTTTAAAAATTCTATTATATTATATAAAATATATATTAAACTTCATCAATATATGGATTATATAAATTTATGTTTTATTTATTAAAAAGTATACATTTAATATATATATATATATATATATATTAAACTGAATACAAATTATTAAAGTGTATTTACCATTTTAATTATTTATTTACACTACCGTTCAAAAGTTTGGGGTCAGTAAGACTTGTAATAGTCTTTAAAGAAGTCTCTTATGCTCATCAAGGCTGCATTTATTTGATTAAAAATATAGAAAAAAAACAGTAATATTGCAAAATGTTTTTACAATATAAAATAATGTTTTTTATTTTAACATACTTTAAAATAGAATTTATTCCTGTGATGAAGAGCTGAATTTTTATCAGCTGTTACTCCAGTCTTAAGTGTCACATGATCCTTCAGAAATCATTCTAATATGCGGATTTATTATTAGAATGATCAATGTTGGATAATATCAACAGTTGTGCTGCCAAATATTTTTTGGAACCTGTGATTTTTTTTTTTCAGGATTCTTTCATGAATAACAAGTTTAAAAAGTACAGTGTTTATTCAAAATAAAAATATTTTATAACAATGTAAATTATTTATTATTAACTTTTAATAAACTTTTAATAATTAACTTAATACATCCTTGGTGAATAAAAGTATTAATTTCTTAAAAAAAAAAGAAACAATAAAAATGTACTGACCCCAAACTTTTGAACGGTAGTGTATATTTCATACATTTAAATTAATCATCAAATAAACAAAAAAATTACATATTTTATTTTATTATATTTTTTATTTTATTTTATTTTATTTTATTTTATTGAAACCACAAAACAATGCAAATCGACTTGCACCAAGATCATAGCTTCGATTTCCAGGAAACGCATGAATAAATGTGTAGCTTCAGTGCAGTGTTACTCATTTTATATAAAAGCCTCTGCCCAGTGTAATATAAATATTTTCATGCTCAGATACTGTGTGCTAAACCTATTTTGCCGTGTAATAGTGTTTGAGATGAGCTTAGCCTCGGCGTTTTCTCACAGGGTTTGTAGCTGGAGCTCAGATAAACAGGTTTGCACTTTAACCTGCCGCATGTCAGCGTCTCCTGGGGTTCCTTTCGTGTTCTTTAAGTCTCTGAGCTACAGCTTGAATTAAATCTACTTCCCACGGCGAGCACACGGCCGTCGATGCTCTCTAAATGAGTTTAATAGCTGGAATTGAGTGACAGCGAGGGCTCTGTGTGCTGTCCGTTTAGTGCTAGGAAGCAAGGAATCCGTCTCGGGCCTGCAGTGGTTATTTCAGCTTCACCTGTGCAGGAGATTCATCGCATCCGCTAAAACAGCTGCTCGGCCTGAGCAGCATATGTGGACTGAACGTTTTCTGAACGTGTTGTGTCTTCAATGGAACTGATGCCAGAGACAGATGATGCTTTGGAAGTGTCTGATGTGGAAGTGTCACGAGTGCCAGTGGGCAGGTTAATTTGGCCCTCTGTCAATGAGTGTTATTGCACTCTCGTTCCCTTTTTAATTATTCATCGCCATGGGAACCAGAGAAATGTCTCACCTATTGCTTCTGCCACTCGGAAACATGTTTAGCTCAGTTGCTTAAGTGTGAATCTCAGATGAAGCGTGTCTCTCCTCTGCGTCTGTCATGGTAACCCTGCTAGCTTAGATTCTCAGTTCATGTCATCAGACTATCACAGGTGATATCAAGTGATGCAGGTGACAAAAAGAATGAAACTTTACATGCATGTGCAAAAACACCTAAATGCCATAGCTTCCCAGAAGTATACTTAAGTAAAGTTCAAGTATATTATTAAGTATACTTTACGTAGTAAGTATACAAATGTCAGTGTACTAGTAGTACACTCCTTGGGACTAAATTGGTCCACTTTCTAATATATAAAAATATACATTTAGGTATACTTTGAGTATAAAAGTACACTGTAAAAAACAATTTGTTGAGTCAACTTAAAATAATTTGTAACCTGCCTTAAAATTTTAAGTTCAGTCAACTCAAAAAAAAAAGTTTATTTAACTTGAAATGTTAAATTATACTAAGTGACAACTTAGATATTTGAGTTGAATCAACTTAAACTTTTAAGGCAGCTGGGTTACTTACCCATCTGTTAAGTTTAGCAAACATATAAAGTAAAGTTGTTACTTAGTACAACTTAACATTTCAAGTTGACTAAACTTATTTTAGCTGGCTCAACTTAACATTTTAAGGCAGCGGGGTAACAAATTATTTTAAGCTGACTCAACAAATTGTGTTTTTTATTTTTTACAGTGTAGTAGATTTTGAGTACACAACTAGTTCATATCTATGTTTTAGTTTGCACTGCAACTACTAAAAGTGAACTTATAGGTATACTGATAGTTTACTAATTAAACACTTGTAGCATTTTTAGTACACTTATATAGTATAGTCTCAGTAAACTACTAGTTTAGTAGTTTTATACTTCAAGTTTACTCGTAAGTTTTCTTTAAGTAAACTTTACATTATACTTTAAGTATATTACTATGTCCCTATTTAGGTATTAATTTGTATATATTTTGTTATATGAATATCTGATATAATATTTATATATTATATCTATTATATCTATTATATTTATATATAATATCTAAAATATTAAAAGAAAGAACAGGGCATCTGCTTGTAAACAAAAACATTTTATCCTAGCTTTATGCTTTTTTTTAATAAACTCTTGAATGTGGGTAAGTTTCATAAATAATAATAAAAAAGAAATGATATTTTGAACAAAAAAGACTATGAATTGGACTGAATGGAGTCGATCAACACCTCAAAGCTTGACAGTCATTATTATCTCTTCATGGGTCACGTTTTATTCCACAATGTAACAGTTTTGATGTTGTTTTATGACTGATGATTGTGTTAAAAACATGTGGAATATATTAAATATATTAAGACTTTTTAAGTCAAGTATACTTAAAAATAAAAAGTACATAAAAGCACATTTCTGAGAAGCACTTAAAAAGTAGACTTAAAATGTACTTTCCTATTTTTTAGTTTAAAAACATAACGTGACAAAAATTTTAAGTATAAGTCAAGTATACTTAAATGTAATTTTAAGTATATTTCTAAAAAGTAGACTGAAATTATACATTCCTATTTTTAGTTTAAAAGAAGTATACTAATAGCACACTTAAATAAACGTCTTTTTTTCGTAAGGGTTCTTAGTCAACTAAAAGGGTATAATTTACACTGCAAAGGTGGCAAAGAAGTTCTTCTGAAGAGGCATTGAGGTGTCTTTACACAGATTATTTAATGCTGCTCAGAGGTGGCATAAATGTATTTCCACAACAATTACAACTGTATACTTTGATACTAGTGGGTGAGGTGGGTCTGAGCAAGCATATTTTAGTCTGTCTTTGATGTGGCATTGTGCAATTACACCCAATTTTGAATAGACACAAAGCACTTCTAAAGCGACATTTAGGCGTCTTTCCACAGATTTTTTAATGCTGCTCAGAGGTGGCATTAGGCATCTTATGCATCTTACACAACAATTACAACTGCATATTTTAAAACTAGAGGGCGAGGTGGGTCTGATCAGGCTTAATTTAGTCTGGCTTTTATGCAGCATTGCATCTTTACACTGAACTTTTAGCAGGCACAAAGCAACCTTAATTCAGCAGTGTAAAGAGGCCTTTAGTTTACAATGCAAAGGTGGCACAGAAATGCTTCTTAAGTGGCATCTAGGTGTCTTTAATGCTGCTCAGAGGTGGAATAAATGCATTTTCACAGAAATTAACAAATATATGCATTTTTATAGTAGGAGCTGAGGTGGGTCTGAGCAGGGTTAATTTAGTTTGGCTTTTATGCTGCATTGCATCTTTACACTGAATTTTTAGCAGGCACGAAGCAAACTTAATTCTGTAAAAAGACCTTAAGTTTACATTGTAACGCTGGCACAGAAGCGCTTCTGAAGCAGCATTGAGGTGTCTTTACACAGACTGTTTAATGCTGCTCAGAGGTGGCATAAATGCATTTACACAACAACTACAACTGTATATGTCGATAGAAGGCGCTAAGGTGGGTCAGAGCAGGCTTAATTTAGTCTGGCTTTTATTCGGTATTGTGCGTTTACACTGAATTCGAGCAGGCACAGAGCAGCCTTAACTCAGCTGTGTAAAAATGGCTTTAGTTTACAATGCAAAGCTGGCACAGAAATGCTTCTGAAGCGGCATTTAGGGGTCTTTACACCAACTGCATAATGCTGCTCAGAGGTGGCATAATTGCATTTCCACAGAAATGAACAAATATATGCATTTTGATAGTAGGAGCTGAGGTGGGTCTGAGCAGGCTTAATTTAGTCCGGATTTGATGGAGAATTATCTCTTTACACTGAATTTGAGCAGGCACAAAGCAGCTTTAACTTGGCTGTGTAAAAATGGCTTTAGTTTACAACACAAAGGTGGCGTAGAAGCGCTTCTGAAGCGGCATTTAGGGGTCTTTACACAAACTGTTTAATGCTGCTCAGAGGTGGCATAAATGCATTTACACAGTAATTATAACTGAAGACTTTGATACTAGTGGCTGAGGTGGGTCTGAGCAGGCATATTTTAGTCTGGCTTTAATGTGGGATTGTGCCATTACACCTAATTTTTAACGGACACAAAGCAGCCTTAACTCAACTTTGGTTTACATGGCAAAGGCGGCACAGAAGCAATTTTAAAGCGGCATTTATGTGTCTTTACACAGATTGTTAAATGCTGCTCAGGGGTGGCATAAATGCATTAACACAGCAGTTAACAGCTGTATTGATACTGGTGGGTCAGAGCAGGCTTAAGTCTGGCTTTTATTCAGCTTTACATCTCCGCAGTGAAGCAAACTGCAAAATATGCCAATAAGGTAGAACATGGTGATCAGTCATGCAGTGCACCTAAATTATGCTCTTTCCCTTATACATTATGCATCATTTTAAACTTAAAACATTGATGCTGAATTGCAAAATTCCTGGGCATTCTTTATCAGCCTGTGATTCTTGCTGGGCACCAGTAACATCTGTAACATCACTGTTGATTGCAGGGAATCCAAACACATTACAACATGTTCTGATCAGTCTGAGAGCATCAAAGAGTGCCTGAGCCTGTTAATCTCCTCTGCTGTCATGTATAATGTATACAGGAATAATGCATACGAATTCCCTCCTATAAACTGCCACAGGAGCTTACAGGTGGATACAGTACAACGATGAACAGTATTTACCCCATCAGGGGTGTATATTAGTATGTTTTGAGGTTAATTACCCCTAAAGGTGCTGTTTGTGTTTTATGTTTTTTACATTTTAACAGTGTACAAACGTATCTAATAACAGTAAATGTAACATATGTTATGCATTTATATAGAACAGTGATTTACTGTAATACATAAATATGCAATAAAAAAGTAAATGGAAATTATTCCAATTATTTAAAAAAAAAATCATTATTATTATTGTCGATCTCACGTGTGCTTTGTACATGCTGTCGGATAGTGTTATGATGTTAGAAGTTAGATGTGTAGGTATTATTATTATTAAAGTTTTATCTACAGATGCTATTATGGAAGTTGCGTATAGAGATATGAAAAGTTCTTACCTGGTAAAGTGTGCGGATCCTGCATCTGTTTTGCTTTGTCAGTAAACGACTGACACTGTTGATATCAGACACATCAGAGCTCAATCCCGGCGTTCATTAATTATATCACGTGCTAATGAGTTCCTCAGATAAATGCAAAGTGCTAAAATAACACTCATCAAATTTCGATACATTCAGACACATTCCTGCTCAGATGCTCGAACCGCACTGCGCGATACGACTGACAGAGAGAGAAGCAGAGTTACTCTATTATATGTCTCTGTGTGTGTAAAAGAGAGAGAGAGAGAGAGAGAGAGAGAGAGAGAGAGAGAGAGAGAGAATCAGCAACTCTGTAACTTCTCAAATATTCTTGCTTGTCGTTTATAAAAAAAATTCTGCTCATCAATCAAATGCGCAACGGCGACGCGCCTCAGAGACGAAATTTATCGTAATGCATAAAAATTCACATTTAATAAAATATAAAATATAAAATAATATAATATAATACAATAAAATCCATATAGAGGTGGTGCAGTACCACATGCAAAATTTACATTTACATCTGCAGCTATAAGATAAATATATATTAATATACACATATTTTACAATTATTTATTACATTATTAGAAAAAGAACCACCGATCTGTAATGGAACGCTGTCTGCCTGTCAATCATTTGCGCGCTTGGGTTTGCTGACGTCAGGTTGGCTGACGTGTGTTTGGGGGCGGGGTTTTGGGAAGGGGGTGTGTCGTAAACTTTTGTTAGATATTAAATTCACCGTCTTTTTCTACCAAGAAAACGCATTCCTGGAAAATTATTAATACCACCCATTTGCTATTTGAACTATATAAAACTTTTTTTTTTCAGCTAGTGGCCAAGTTAACAATTCTCATTTTTTAGTACTTGTTGGTACTTAATGTAAAACTAAATAATGTAAAACTAGTAAATAAAAAATATATATATTTAAGAATAGGAAAAAAAAAAAGTAAGTCAAAAGCATTATGATATATAACATTTTTTTTTGCTTGAAACAGAATAAACATTGATTTACATTTAATCAGCAGATATAAGGTAAATGTAAATTTATATATATATTTATATTTATATTTATTTTTTGTAACAGCACTCGGAAATTCTGTCTCGGTGTCTATTAAAAACAAAAACAAAACAAAAATAATGAACGCTGTCTGCCTGTCAATCATTTGCGCGCTTGGGTTTGCTGACGTCAGGTTGGCTGACGTGTGTTTGGGGGCGGGGTTTTGGGAAGGGGGTGTGTCGTAAACTTTTGTTAGATATTAAATTCACCGTCTTTTTCTACCAAGAAAACGCATTCCTGGAAAATTATTAATACCACCCATTTGCTATTTGAACTATATAAAACTTTTTTTTTTCAGCTAGTGGCCAAGTTAACAATTCTCATTTTTTAGTACTTGTTGGTACTTAATGTAAAACTAAATAATGTAAAACTAGTAAATAAAAAAAATATATATTTAAGAATAGGAAAAAAAAAAAGTAAGTCAAAAGCATTATGATATATAACATTTTTTTTTGCTTGAAACAGAATAAACATTGATTTACATTTAATCAGCAGATATAAGGTAAATGTAAATTTATATATATATTTATATTTATATTTATTTTTTGTAACAGCACTCGGAAATTCTGTCTCGGTGTCTATTAAAAACAAAAACAAAACAAAAATAATGAACGCTGTCTGTCTGTCAATCATTTGCCCACTTGGGTTTGCTGACGTCGGGTTGGCTGACGTGTGTTTGGGGGCGGGGTTTTGTGAAGGGGGTGTGTCGTAAACTTCACTGTCTTTTTTCTACCAAGAAAACGCATTCCTGGAAAATGATAAATACCACCCATTTGCTACTTGAACTATTAAAACTTTTTTTATTTTTCAGCTAGGGGCCAAGTTAACAATTCTCATTTTTGTTTAGTACTTTTGTTTAGTACTTGCTACTTAATGTAAAACTAAATAATGTAAAACTAATAAATAAAAAATAATATTTAAGAATAGAAAAAAATAATATTTAGACATTTACAAAAGCACTGTGATATATAACATTTTCGTTACTTGAAACAGAATAAACATTAATTTACATTTAACCAGCAGCTATAAGATAAATGTACATTAATATATATATTTTTTTACGTTTATTTATTACCAAAAAACAACAACAACAAAAACAGAACCACTGATCTATAATGGAACGCTGTCTGACTGTCAATCATTTGCGCTCTTGGGTTTGCTGAGGTCAGGTTGGCTGATGTGTGTTTGGGGGCGGGGTTTTGAAAAGGGGGTGTGTCGTAAACTTTAGTTAGATATTAAATTCACCGTCTTTTTCTTCCAAGAAAACGCATTCCTGGAAAATTATAAATACCACCCATATGACTACTTGAACTATATAAAACTTATTAAAATATTTAGACATTTACAAAAAAAAATACAAAAGCACAATGATATATAACATTTTTGTTACTTAAAACATTTTTTGTTAGTACATTTATATATATATATATATATATATCATTTATATATATATATATGTATATATCATATACATATCATTTGCACACTTGAATTTGCTGACGTCAGGTTGGCTGATGTGTGTTTGGGGGCGGGCTTTTGGAAAGGGGGTGTGTCGTAAACTTTAGTTAGATAATAAATTCATCGTAGTGTTCATCATCTGTCTCATTAACATGTTTATTGATTTCATTAACATTTATGTTCTGAAGGTGTCTCAGCACTTTGACTGCTCCTCTGCTTTTTCTGTTGTCTCAAATATCATTTCCCTCTGATTTATTTCTGTTCAGTCTTCCATGCGGCTGCTGTGAAATTGTTCTTTACGGACTGTTTCTCCTCCGGGTTCGTGTCTTTCCGTGCATCACAATGAATCGGGATGAATGATGCGTCTGACTCTGACAGAATCTATAGTGTCGGTCTCTGGAGATCTGGGGAATGACAGCCTTATCAGCACAAACACACCGGACACTGGCTCAAAACTCTTCAGTATTTCCACTCATTTATTGTTTTGAAGCCATCTGCACTGAACTTACATCATTTATTTATTGCATTATTTAGAGGGACCTGTGGAGCGCCACCAACTTTCTGCAGCTTTTGTGAAAATCGGTGTGATTTCTGCTAATGATGAGTGTGTCTGTGCAGAACAAACAGCTGGAGTCTGAATATCTAGTCTGGACGGTCAAATATTTAGTAGGAAATAGAAAATGAATGAGAGTGGGTGGAAACAGTGACCTGCCGTGTGAACTTGACTGGATATTTGACCATCGTACATGAGACTCTAAAGCAGTCAGAAGGCTTATAAACTAAAATAAAGACTAAAAAAATATAAAAATGTAAAAAAAAACAAAACAAAAAAAACAAGTAACAAGTTAAC